>JASDQU010316438.1:0-12697 GCA_032191745.1 Picea mariana | reverse complement strand
TTCTTTGCTATCTTCCATGGGTCCATCTTTCTTAATAAGAGACACATCCTGCAATGTGATTTTCTTTTTCTTGTACCACAACTTTAAAAACTTCTTTTGCACATTAATATTAATGGTACCCACTGATTCTATCCAAGGATATCCCAAAACAATATCCACTTCATCCATATCCATACAATAAAAATCTAAATGCAACACATATTTATCCATGGTAATCTTCAAATCTTTAAAAATTTGAACATTTTCACCCTCAAAATCTATGCTTTGAATATTCTTTATTGGAACTTGCAATCTATTAACCAACTGAACTTTGATAAAATTATGCATGCAACTAGGGTTAATAGAAACAATGATATTTTCTTTATGAATACAACCATGAACCTATAATATAGATTTTTCACATGAAAATAAACTCTTGGTTCTCTCTTTATCCTTATTTTATCCATGAGACCACTTGTCTAACAATATTTTTTCAATTTCTCCATTGAAGAGTCTCATCATCTCCTTATAATCAAGAGATTTCCACCAAATGGTAGCATCACCTTGCAATTTGAAAGCTGCCCAATGGGGCCAAATATCTCCCCATGCTGATTTTCTTTCTTTAATGAATGATTCAATACTAGGGCCATCACATTTCCCTGTAAAATACATCTTTCTATGAAAAAACCCCCAAAAATAGATCAATAAGTTATGACAAAAAATCGCGGCTTTTTCCGAAAAAACCCTGAAAAATTACTGAATTTAAAATGCTCATAACTTTACTTCCCGAACTCCGTTTCGGTTGATTTTTTTTTGAAATTGGGTATTTTTCTGAGAGGAATTCAAATACCCAATTTGTTGGTAGATATATTGGGTTCTTAACAACTTTGAAAGCAAGTTGGTGGGAGAGTTGAGACGTATAATTATCTAGGTTAAATATGAAATGGTTGGACGACTTAGGATCAACAATGGCAATAGTTTCCAAGAGCATTCTACGTTGACTGGGGCAGTGTTATAGAAATTCTAACGTAGACATAGCACACGATGCCAACAATGTTGTAGTTCTGGGCGGCATGTGAACTAGGATTAAAGGTATATTTATGAATACTGCTATTAGGAGGGCGTAAGATAGAGTCGAACGCAGGTTTCTCAATCTAAAGTGGTCCAGACAGAGGATTAACCAATGGAGGACTAACAGAGGATGGTGATGGATCCGGTAAAGTATCGGTACCGTTATTGACTTTTCCTTTGTCAGGGTTACCTGGTGTGTCATATGTATTATATCGACTGGTCAAATTAATCCCATTAAACATATAAATATGTGCACTCGTCAAGGCCTCATCATGAGGATGGATAGAACTTCCCCCAGGACAGGGGGTTTGAGCAACCATGGATTGTTGTTGTGGAAAAGGCTGAGTAAGCACTACAAGTTGTGAATTTCCTTGGAAAATTTTGGCCACTTCATTGCGATGTGGACAGTCTCGAGTGTAGTGATCGTCACCACAAATGATACATGGGAATTTCAATTTTCATTGTGGTTGCTTTTTGGTAGCAGGCGTTTGAGCTTGATTTTTTAGTTGTTCATTGTTATTAGTATTTTTTGATTTATTTTTTTCCTTCTTCTTGCCTCTGGATTGTTGTGAAGGGTTAGATTGAACTGCATTCATCTCAGAGATTTGATTTTAGGGGGAGATAGAGGAGAGTGTGGTCGACTGGGAAGTAGATTGAGTTTTGACGAAACCGATAGCACCGCCTGTATGAGATGAGGATGACGGCTTGAATGGATTGGTATTAGCTCGAGCAACATTTGGAAGAAAATCATACAAAGTACCAAATTGTGAATAAACCAAATATAAGTATTGATCCTGAGAAATGATTTCTTCCTCGGTGACAGTGCCACCCATAGAGACATCATGAGCGATCAGGGGTAAAAGTGATTTAGTAAACCACTCCGCTAATAATATGTCAAGAATGATTACTTTGATCATCCTTTGTCGTCGTCTCCACTCATGAATATGGTCAGAGATATGCACAGAGTCAGTTTGATGAAGGGAGGTCAAGATTCTAGTACCTGTCTCGTAGCGAATAGGTAGTTGAAAGTGCATTAGGAAATACATGGCAAGGGAGTTGAAATCATGAAAAGAAGCATGTGGTAGTTCAATATACCACTTTGTTGTTGAGCCCGTAAGTGTTCACTAGAAAAGATGCAAACGTATAGAATCATCCATGAGGGAGTTTGATGAACACCATAGATGGAAATTCATCACATGGTTATTTGGATCTTCTCCAGATTTTTCGTCAAATTTTGGAATATCGGAAGGAATTTTAGCTGGAATAACTAGCCAAACCGGTGAATGAAAAATAGGATCATTGGTTAACCAAGACAAGTCTGGGAGATCTAGAGTCACAAGGAAAGGTAGTTTTCAGTTAATTTGTGGATGATATTGGTGTGGCATAGGAACACTAGTAGGGCCATAAACTGGGTTAGGTGGATAGTTGTAACTAGTAGGTCCTCCTACATACGGTTGTTGCTGACCAGGATAAACATGATTCGATGATGGTTGAAAAACATTTGCATAACCTGGTGGGTTCTGAGCATTATAAGACGAGTGATTTGCTTTCCCATAAAGAGGATGAACATTGTGCCCTTGAGGAGGGTAAGGAGTAGATCCTAGAGGTGGATACACATTAGTCCCATGGGAAGGATAAGGTTGTTGTCCTCGAGGACTCCAGGTGGTGTTTGGGATGCCTGGATAAGGTTTTCCATAAGATGGTCCGGAAGGAACAATATTTGATACTCCTCCTTGTGGGTTATGATATGAGTGCCCCCCAACATGGGGTTGAGTAAATTTTCCTCCGAAAGATACTCCCCAGGATTATGAAGGGTTTTCAGTAGACAAAGGTTGCCCCCCTACCAACGGTGGATTAACAACTAGGGTATGACTGGCAAAGGGAGGTTTCCCTCCGGGAAGAACATGAAAAGGGGGTTGTCCCTCGAGAGGGGTAGGCCCGCCATAGGATGGTGGTCTTTGAGGAGGGATAGGTCCACTAGATGGTGGTTTCCCTCCAGTCGGATGTTTTTGGTTGGCAAGGGTGTACATTCTTGGGTGAAAAGATGTCCTAGCAAGATCGTGCGGAACATGTGGAGTTGTAGAGTGAAAGTTTGTAAAAGTGGGGGTAGGGATCGAAGTGCCTTGGGAATGAGTAGAGGTGATGAGTCCAGCATTAGGATAGACTTTTGATGATGCAACATTAGGGTTAATGACCTGATCGATGGAGTGATTCATATTTTTACCAGATGACCCAGTTTCAATAGGAGGGTCACGAGGATTAAAGGGTTGTCGAAAGGATTTAAAATGCTCATAGAGATCGCTTCCTAATGATGTCCTCCATACAGAACGAGAAGGTGTGGGATTTGTATCTACTGCAGTCGTAGGACGAACATGAGTCCTATACTCATCACCAATGATTATTCTGTGGATCCCATATATGTTTCGGTAAAAGATCTTGTAGGTAACTGTGGGACCTCTTCATCTATGATGTTCCCAAGGGATTCTAAGTGAAGAAAAAGTGGTTCGAGAGGAATTTTCGACACAGATGTAGTGCGAGGGGTAGGATTTTCAACTGTAACCAAAGTGCCTTCTGAATTGTCTAACAAAGGAGTAAGAACACTCCCAACGTCAGATTCATTTTCTACCTCTCCATGGTAGTTGTCTTCTGGAGGGTTAGGAGGTAAGGATCGGTATCCTTCTGGAGACATCCCTTGCATCCTATGCAATCGGTGAAGACCTTTATCATCTACAGGCTCAATTTTGGAGAATAACAATACATGCTGAAAATCTAGGGCCAACTAACAAAAGAAACAACATACGCTAATAAAATCTAGGAATCAAAACCAAGAAAAAAAAAATTCTCTCAATGACCGTACTAGTTGGTGATGAAATCCAACATCACGTGATCAAGTCAAGAAGGAGCTAGGATATGGTCGAACAATTAAAATGGTGGCTTGCTTAACAGACTTTCACCTTGGTGCAAGCTTCCATGCAGTAATTGTGGATTTACCCTCCAAGGAGCTTGAGTGAGTTTGACCAATGTCTGTCCTAGGTACAATGAGACTTCCCTTCACTGTCACCTTGTGTAAGTACCTAAGGATTATGACAACTAAGGACACCAAATTGTAGTCAACCCCTAGGCAGGTACAATAGACAGTCCGATCCAAACATATGGGCAGAATAACAAGTCCGAAATCAACTTGAGAGGCTTCCACATATAATCATGGATATACCCTCAAGTGACCCCCAGTATATGATCCGACCACTACAAACAATTAAACCACGAAGGTATAATCTCTGTAATTCACCCGAATGCGACATTGTGCATAACCCCTGTGTGAGAGGGGGATCCCAAAAAGCCTATACGACAATTGGATTTGACTCTCCCTATCTCAGGATGATAATGTTTGTTTTAAAAAACTTTGGAGAGTTTTACTCACAACCTAATCCAAGGTACTAGTCCTAGTCTAATGTTGGTGGAAGATCCTAAAAACAAAATGTTCTAGATAGTTTTTAATTAGAGTACATTTTGCAGCTGTTCTTTACTCAAAGGGTGTATGACAATGAAACTGATGGTATGATGACTCAATTTCAAAAAAATTCACAAGAAGATGATAAACAGTCTTGTCTTTCAATGAATGTCTATTTAAGGGAAAGAGAAAGAGATGTTTTCACTATCAAACACTAAGATGCAATGTCCTCAATCAATTGTTTCTCAATCAAATCCAATGCAATGCTAAAGATTTCAGAAATGCCTTCTAATATCCAAACCAATCACTAAATTTTGTCCTTTTTCTTATATCTGAATGATAATCAGATGTAAGACTTCTAATGTAGATCTGACTTCAGGATTAAACAATTATAAGCAAACCTCACACAAAGAAAAAATACACTCTCGTCGTGAAATAGACAAGAAGGACAAAGATAACCAAATTTGCAAACAAGAACTGAAAAACCTTAAACAAAAGAGAAATGTTGGAAAAATAACCTCAAAGATCAAATGAAAAGGTTCACAGACCTTTGGATTTCCTCACAAAATCTTCCACTCAGTCAGATAAAGGAGAAGAAAACAACAAGTTAACTCTAGGTCAGCAAAGACAAAGAGTGACTTCAAGGCAAGGAAATAAAATGTCAAATTCCCAATAAAGAAGAGATCAATCCTTAGAAATCAGGGTGTTGAAGGCCAATACCAAGATGGACTGAGAGTATGAGACCCTAAGCAAATACAAAAGGCAAAAATTGAACTCAGAAACTGAAAACCTAGAGGATTTTTCACTGAAAATGGGGTAGCACTCTGGTGTAAGGGGAACCAGAGCATTCCAACACTCTGTGTAAGACCACCATGGAGTGTTGGCTCTATGACAACAAGGGCATGGGAGTGCTCTACTTCAAAATCTTTGAAAAATGCCCAGAAACTCAAAAAATCAAGGAAATTCAGTCAATCAAGGTGATCATGATGAAATAAAGAGGAAATAAAACAAATCTAAGAATCAAAGTTACATTATGGAGAGGGTTGAATGAGTGGGAAAAGGTCAAAAACAAGATCTGGGAATGGAAAAAAAAATCAGAGCTCCTCCCTAGTGGAGTCGCCAATTTCTGTTGTAGGTGAATCCCCTTGCGAACAAGTGGATTCCCTCTTGATCTTTAGACTCCTAAGGCCAATATAGAAAAGTGCTTAACATGGACAATGACATCCTTTTATATCTAATCAAGATAATATGCTAAGGAGAAGAAGAAAGATATGTACCTTATTAATGACGTTTGTCCCTTCAAAGTCCAGGTTGAGCTTCGATCCTGAGCTCCCGAATAGATCCTGTAGAACAAACAAAGATATAATGGACTTCCTACTCTACTGATATTAGCTCAAATGAAGATCTATCTACTGAAGACAAGTTCATGTGAATCAAATATAAACTTTAAAGAAACAGGCCAAGCATTGATTATTAATGAGAACAAGTAAAAGTACTTACAATCCTTTAATGAAGGTGTAGCAACTTCTTCCAGTTCTCCTTGTCCAACCCCTTTGCTCAAGTAATATCCACTTATTACTTTGATGACATATCACTCATGAGATCATAAGTTTGATGTAATTTTCAATCTCCATGCCCCCTTTCACCATGAGAAGGCCTCCTTATATAACCTTGGAGAGGTTCAACCACTTGAGAGATCTTTGGGATAAGTTGAGGATTCTTCTCCTTCAGTTGAGGTTCTTCCCTAAGATCATTCCTTGACCATCTATTCAAATCCAACCACCTTAAGAAATTGAGGGATTCTTCCCTGATTTGTCTCAACAAACCTAAAACTTGCTCAAAAAAGGGTAGCACTCCCCCAAAAATGTGCACAGGGCGCTCAAACACTCCCCCAAAGAGGCCCAGGGAGCGCTAGCACTCCTTGATAGTGGGTAGGGGAGCGCTCCTCTCCAAAATCCATTTCTTAGTGGTTCTTTCAGTGGAAAAAGGTTTGTACTTCCTGTCAACTGATTTCTCTTCTTCAAAACTAGTCTTTGAGGTGTCTTAAGTGTCTTTATGATGTTTTTAGAGGCACGACATAGGCAAGATGGTAGCATGATGTTTGTGACACTTGCAAAACTTGTGGTCAAGATGCGACACTTGTGGACAAGATGCGACACTTACAACACTGGTAATGATGACACTTGCGTCACTATTGAAGTGAGTAATTTTGATGTGTAACAAAGGTTATCTTACCTCAACCACAAACTCCTCCTTATCTTGAAAGATCAAATGAGAAGAAAAATTATACATATGAAGAGAAAAAACTTTTAGGAGAACTCAATATTTTGTGTGTAAAGATACTTCGACTCATATGAGACATCAAAGATGTGCCCATTTTCAATAGATTTATCAAAGAAGAGTGCATCAAAATTCCAGGAAGAAAAATAAAATATACCCCTACAGTAAATGTTATAGGAAAACTAACCGAACTTATGCTTGGAAATTTAATTGTACCTAAGCACTTGGATCCAAGAATCTCTTTAGTGAATGCTTACATCAATAAAACCTTGAGATATAATGAGCTCATAGATTTAGAGTATTCCATAAACATTATGAATAAATATACCATGTTAAAAATAAATCTTTAGGGATTCTTGAGAGACACCCCCACTGTCCTCGAACTTGTAGACACATGCACAGTCAAACTTGAGGGGATGTTGGAAGATATAATAATATATATTGATTCTTGGTAGTATCCTACTGACATTTTAGTCCTCCAAACCAAGTCTCAATTAAAAGTGTACCCTCTTATCACATGGAGGCTTTGGATAGCCATGAAAGATGCATACATCGATTGTAGGGTAGACAACATGGCTATAACTGATGACCAATCCCCAAAACAACGTTTCTCTTATCTCCCTTCCCAACCTTTAATAACAAAAAACCTACCAATGTGGGTAGAAGAAGAATAGGACCTAACCCAAACCATTGCCTATCTTGTCTACACAATCAATACAACCTTGTCGAGGAGTAAAATTGATGAGGACACTTTCCTTGTAAATTTTCGGCAAAACCAATATCCAACTAATGTGAAAATAGAAGGGATAAATGATGAAACCAAATCTGAAATTTTTTCTAAAAATAAAATACAAATATGGGTAGACTTATTCACTGCTAAAATTGAAGACCCCTCTATTAAAATCATAGAGACCAACCCTGCAAAACACTCAAAATCGTCACTAAACTTACTAATTAGCAAGAACAAAAATTGTTAGATGCGCTAAAAAGAAACATTGAATCCTTTACATGGGATTATAAAGACATGAAAGGAATCCATACTTCCATATATACTCACCATATTTATATCAAATAGGAAATAGGATTGCAAACCTATTAGGCAGCCCCAAAGGAGGATGAGCCCTGCATTGAAGGATATAGTTAAACAAGAATTGAAAAAATGGCTAGATGTCAGATTCATATATCCAATATCAGATAGTGTGTGGGTCTCCCCCCTATTTATTGTCCTAAAAAATAATGGGAAATGGAGGATATGTGTCGATTACCGAGAGCTAAACAAGGATACAAGAAAATACCATTTTCCTCTACCTTTCATTGACCAAGTCTTGGATGTCCTAGCTGGGAAAGAACAATTTTTATTCATGGATGGATTTAATGGATACAACCAAATTCAAATCATTCATGAAGACCAAGAAAAAACAACCCTTACTTGTCTTTTCACTTGGCCTATGTAATGCCCCAGCCACATTCCACAAAGAAATACTTAGCATCTTTTCATAAATCATCCATGATAAATTAGATATCTATATGGATGACTTGACCCCTTATGGAGACTTATTTGATGAAGCCTTAGACAATCTATATAAATTTATCCAAAGATGTAAGTGAATGATCCTCTCCCTTAGCAATGAAAAATGCAATATGATGATGAATGAAGTGATTGTGTTAGGCCACCATCTATCCTCTAGAGGGATTGAAGTAGACAAAAAATAATTCAATATCATTACACTACTACCTACCCCTATGAAACCAAAGGATATTAGGACATGCAGGATACTATAGAAGATTCATCAAAGACTTTAGTAAGATAACTTCTCCTCTGTTTACCCTGTTATCCAAAGATGTAGGTGATTATTGGAATCTAAATTGTCAATAAGCATTTGAAACAATAAAATAAAGACTCTCAACTGCTCCTACACTATAGAGTTCTAATTGGACTCTTCCCTTTCATATTCATACTAATACATCATATAAATTTGTAGGAGCAGTATTGGGACAAAATGAAGATAACAAACCCTATGCAATTTATTTAGAAGTAAGCGTTGGCTAGTGCATAGCTAAACTACACTGTTACAGAAAATGAATTTTTAGCAGTAGTTCATGCTCTCAAGAAGTTTAGACATTATGTTACAGGGTATAAATTTTTTGTACACATTGATCATGCTTCCATTAAATATTTTATGAATAAACTTGATATAAATGGTAGGAAAATCATATGGTGTTTGTTATAACCACAATTTGATCTAGCCATTATTGAAAAGTATGGGAACCATAATGTTGTTGTATATTTTTTGAAAAGGTTGACCATTCCCACTTAAGAAGGAATGATTGATGATCATTTCCAGGATGAATACTTCTTTGCAATATCAACACAAACCCCCTGGTTTGTTGACATAGAAAACTATCTAACAATAAGGAGGTTTCGTCAACATTTCTCCTACCGGGAAAGATGCAATATTGTCAAGACAAAGATAGCCTATACTTGGGTAGAAGGTATCTATTCAAACTTGGCCTAGAAAAATTCTTGAGGAGATGCATGAGAGAAGATGAGGTGCATGATATCCTCCATGCATATCATGATGAACCATGTGGAGGACACTATGCAACAAAAATGAAAACCTACAAGATCTTACAAGCCAGATATTATTGGCCCACCCTACACAATGGTGCTCAATACTATACCCTACTTTGTGATGAGTGTCAAAGGATAGGGAAGCCTACAAAGAGGAATGAAATTATCTTACAACCCCAAGTATCATTGGAACCATTTGACAAGTGGGGCATGGAATTTATAGGACCAATTGATCCACCTTCAGGGAAGAAAAGGGACATACTAGTATTATTGACTATATAATCAAATGGGACAAAGTAAAGGCTATGAAGGATGCCACATAATAAAATGTAGCTGCATTCCTCCAAAAAGGAATGTTTTCAAGATTTAGGTATCCAATGGAGATATTCACAGACCAAGGAGATTAGGTCACATCCAGAATTATTGAGCAAATCATGCAAAAACACCACATACATCACAGAAATTCAACACCTTACCATCCACAAGAAAATGAACAAGCTGAAGTCACCAACTAAGAGATGGAAAATATCCACACCAAAACAATGAGCATGAACAAAAAAACTTGGTAAAAGAAACTCATAGAAGTAGTATGGGAATACAACATCACATGTAAGACTACCACATGACTTACACCATTTGAATTAGTCTACGATAACAAATCCATGTTCCCAATTGAGTTTGAATATCGTACTTTCAGGACAACATATAAATTGAATAAGGATATACCATAAAAAAAGGAAAGAAATATTGAATCAACTAAATGCCTTATATGAGTACATGATGCAAGTACTCTTCAAAACTGAAATGGTGAAAAAACAAAAAAATTATTCGCATGACAAGAAAATCAAGCATGGCAAGTTCAAAGAAGGGTATTGGGCCCTATTAGATGATTCAATATTCAATGACTTCAAGGGAAAGTTTATGACTATGTGGTTAGGGCCCTACATTATTAAAATATGTCATGATAATGGTTCTGTCTGAATCAGAACCATAGATGAGGAAGGAATTCCCTTTCTAGTAAATGGATTCATGCTAAAAGTTTACAATAATCCAATGATAAGGGAAGAGTTTACAACATAAGTGAAGACACAAAATTTGGATGTGATTTATAGAAAAGATGCTCTCAATCCATCCAAATAAAGAGATATGAGAAAAAAGAATAAAATTCCTAGATGAAAACCTCATTGAGGAATCTAGGAAAGGTATTTGGTTGAAAATTTTCAATGGAGGCAGTCTCATATATGAAAAACAAATAAAAATACTCATCAAGAAAACCTCCTAGAGGATTGATGAGGCAGAACATTGGTAAAAAACAACAATGGCACCTTTGTCTTGAGAAAAAAAGAAGAAACAAAAAAAGAAAAAAAGAGAAAAGAAAATAAAAATAAATTGGTATAATAATGTTTTTGTTTTGCAGATACCAAGGGACTGCATCTTAGAAATCATATTAAAAATAAAAAAGGAATTAGCAACTAGGAAGAATTTACCAATAACAGATCCTCCACACATAAAAATGGAAGTAAGCATTTTTCAAGTTTTTTGCACTTTCACTCATCATTTTCCATACATCACACTTTCCATCTTATCATTCATAAATTTACCTTTTTTCCATTCATTTATTTACTCTTTACATTTTCCAAATTTTCATTTTTAAACCCTCCGTTAAAAAAAATAACGACCTACAGGATAAACCTACAGATTCCTACATGATCATTTATCAATAATGAAATTTAGGTCTTCAATGAAAAATATCATCATGAACACCAACATCATCATTTATAGCATCAAAAACATTTCTATAATCAACAACATTGCTATCATCATCAACATTACTATCATCAACAAAATACAAGCCTCATAATTGCATACAAGGTATTCTACAGGATCCCCTGTATCTTGCAGAAATCATTACAATAAGCATAAAAATAGTCCTATAGGATCCTATGTATCCTATAGAAAACATTACAACAAGAATAAAAATAGCTATACAAGATCCCTTGTATCCTATAGAAAATTCTTTAGCAACATTAACAAGATTTGCATTGAGAAACTCCAAACAATATAGAGAAACTCCATTACTTAAGCAAGTCTTCAACTTGATCAACAAGATGCAAGTCCACAAGCAACTCCAATGACCTGCATGTACACATAGATAAAGCACATATAAACTTATGGAAATCATAAAGGTATCAAAGGTATCATATTTAATCCTCTCTCTTAAACATTCATTTGGCTTCATATAAATATATATGTATGCATATTTAATATGGTCAATATATATAAAGTTATATCATGGGTGATGAGAACAAGGATGTTCTCAGATGTCACATCAAGGAGGGGAGTCATAATTCATGGGAAAGAGTGATTAACACATCAGTTAAGTAGGGGATAATTCAAACACATTGAAGATAAAAAAAACACAAATTTATGAGTACCTTATCCATAATATCGACAACTGGGACAAGATAGTAGTTAAGGCCCAAAATTCGGGAATAAGTGAAAGTAAGTGGTTGATTTGGTCACCATTTCAAACCATTTACAAGAATAAGGGAATCTCTAGTAGAAAATGGAGATCAAGAGACAAACTAGCAGGCCGAGAGAGATATGTAAGCACTCAACAAGAAGTAAGAAGACGCATGATAAAAACAGGGTCGCTACAAGAAGGTAGCTATCGAAACCCTCCTTACCAAGAATTTCTTTCTGCTATTAGAAATTGTCTCAACTATTAGAATTTTTGTGTTTTAAAAGACATATGATTGAAATTTGTTTTTTTGGGTTTGCATGGGTTTTATGAGTAAGGGTTTGTAATCATGTAGAAACCAATCTACACATTCCCTATAGGAACCAGTCAACATAATTCCTATAGAAACTCATGTGAAAAAAGATGATATCACTTTTGATGTTTCTCGATACCTTGAGGAAACCCTATTTTTCCTATAATTTTTTGTTGCAAATCCTTGACTCAAAAACTACTAAAGCTTCCTAAAGCACAAGCCTTGAACTTTCATTTTTTCCAACACATTTCCTCCTATAGAAAAAACATATCTAGATTTTTCTTTTTCAAACTCTTCTCCCTCGGAACAATCCTTGTGCATATAACTCATAAAAATCAGTGAGTAACCATAGGAGAAGTATTTAAGAAAAGTGGACCAATTGAACCGTCAAGGATCTATGACAACCCATAAATTTTGGAAAATTTTCAGAGGAGGAACTAGTTAGGATACTTTGAAAGGATTAGGGGTTTCGAAGATGAAGTTTCCATGGAATTTGCATTAAATTTTCATAAAATTCAAAAATATGAGTATGTGTCAATAATGAGAGGACTTACCATCAGGGTTAATGAA
>JASDQU010316436.1:0-10274 GCA_032191745.1 Picea mariana | reverse complement strand
TTTGCTATGACTTCCGAGCTACAAAGATGAAAATGTTTTTTCCCCTCATCGGCCGACCAAAGAAAACTAAACATAAGTTTCCTTATTTTTTCTAGAATCGAAGTTAGTTTGGCCACCAATGCCATCCAGTACACAGGTTGACCTTCAAGAACAGATTTCACCAGTGTGAATCGCCCCCCCAAAGACAACCATCTGTTACACCACATCCCTATCCTTTCTTCAATCTTTGAGAGGAGCCATCTCTAGTCCACGGTTTTATAAGCATCGACCTTTAAGAAATAACCAAGATACCGAAAACCTTTTGCAAGTCCTCGAAGTTGTGAGGAAAAATATCCTTTAAATTTTCTAAAATCTCACAGTGGACTCCAGCATAGTAAAAGATAGACTTTCACCAATTTATCAACAGTCTAGAGGCACTACAGAAAATTATCAATAGTCCGAAGGCACTACAGAAAATCATTAAAAAAAAATTAATCTCTAACCACTCATCAGTAGAAGCTTTTATCATGATTAACACATTGTCCACAAAGAACAAATGTAAAATCTTGACTAACCTGGAAACCTTTACCCCTGATAACTTCCCTTAAACCTTTCATTTCTTTAACAACAAGCTAAGTCAATTTTTTGACCACCTATTCAACTAGGGGGCCAACTCCATGTACCATGAAGATATGCACCTGATGGTACTACCAAGTTGAAGACTTGTTGGTTCTACAAGGCAGTTTTGGCCTTCAGCATTTTGTTGTAATTGGAATTTTCGCTCCCCTGCGTGGGATAATAATGTAATGGGTCTACATGTATCATAGTTTAAGTCAGTTGCTTAGGACTTTATCATTAAAGGAGTCCCTTTCACTGAGTGTTTTTTTTTCTCAGGTTACTAATTTGGCCTAACCAGCCTTATTAATTTCCCTTGAGATTTCACTCCCACAATAATTTCTCCAAAGTGGTGAAAGGCGTTCTAATGGTCGAGCCCGATGTAACTAAGGTCTAGGAGTGTTGTAAATGACCATGCTAGACATTTCCCAGAGTCTCGCAGAATTCCATTAAGTTTTGATAGAAAATTTTTAATAATTAAAATTCCCGCAAACTGGGGATTTTTAATTATTTTCGATKTAAAATGTAAAAAAGTGGTCCTTGGGTATTTTGTATAGGGGTATGAGTACTCAAATMAAATGGTCCATGAACCCCTACACCCTTGGACTAAGTCTTAGCTCATTTGGACAAGTTTTGCTAGGCCATTGTCCATGAGGAGTCCAAGTCGGTCAAAAATCAGCATGTAATTGGCTTAACTAAAATAGGAAAAGTGTCCCAATAGCCTTTCCTAAGTTAGGAAAACAATTTCCACCTTAAAAAAAAACCCTTAGCCTAACCCACTACCCACTTTGACCATCCCACTAGAAGAGGGGCGCCCCCCTCTTTGCTCATTTCTCATAAAAATTAAAATAAACCTTAGGAACCCCTAAAACTTTGGGAAAGTTCCCCACTTGACCCCACTTGACTTTTAATTAATAGGGAAAGGGGTTTCCCCCTTCCCAACTCACCCCTCAACCTCCCACTTGCTTTCTTGCCCTAAAAGTGTGCCCTCCTTGATGAGACACTCATCCTTTGGATGGGTGACACTTGGAGCCCATCCAAGTGGGCTCCCTCCTCCTCTTTTCCTATAAATTGAGGCCTCTCCTCCTCATTTTACCATCTATTCTCATAGCAAGTCTATTATGCAAAAATTTATTTCTTCTTCTCCCTCACTCTCTCATGCTCTCATGTGCTCTCTCATGTGTAAATCTTGCTACAAGTATTTGTAGCAATATTTTGGTGGATAATAAAGGAAGCTTTGGAGAATCTTTGGTGTGCATTGGGAGTCTTCTTGGTGTCTCCATTGTGTGTTGTTGAGGTGATATCTTACCATTTAGTTTCATATTTTGCTTTCACTAGTTCATATTTGGAGACTCAAGCAAAGTATTTTGCTTGGGTGCTATTGATAATAGTATTGTTATTGGTTTTGTGATAGTTCCTTAGTTTGTTTGGAAAGTATTTTGCAAGCTTCTTTTGATGCTCTCACTTCCATTTTTCTTCTGTAGCAAAGGGCAAGCTTACTTGGGATTCACTAAGGGATTAAAGGATTGGCTTTAGAGTGGAAAGCCACTTCTTTTGGTCCTCCAAAGTTTTAATAATTATCTGACCTTGTTTCCTTTCCTTCTTTTTCATTCCAACATATTGTTATGATATAGAATAAATGCTAAAAGTTTCATAATCAATCTCAAATTTTATATTTAAGTTTATTGTTTATTTGGGCTAATCTATCTAACAAATTTCATGGTTTGGTAGCATTTTTTAGAGAGTATCCTTTGACATGTTTTATGCAAATTTTTAGCGTCAAAGGAGAGTTGCTACAAGCAATTTAGCCCCAAAGGCCTCTAAAAGGCATCTCCAAGTTGGACATTAAGTCCCCCTTCTTTCTACTCTTCTAAATTAATTGTAAGCCACCCTTGAGAGTCTCTTGGGTGTGCCTTCTTGTTAATTTACATAAAAAATCTAATATTGTAATAGAGTAGATTTGTTTTCTTGCTCTTTATTTTTACACCCATCTTGGCCAAAAGGTAGGCATTGCGCCTCCACTTGAGCCATTGTGTGGGGTTTGCATTTTATTTCCAAGTCTTTTTCTTTTTTTTAAGTACCCACTTTGGCCCAAAAGGTAGGCATTGTGCCTCCACATGTGCCATTGTTGTGGTAATTTTGTTTTCTAGTCATTTCAATTCTTTCAAGCAATTTTAAATTTTTAATTCTTTATCTACACCCACATTGGTCAAAAGGTAAGCATCGTGCCTCCACATGACCGTAGTTGTGGGGTTATAATTTCATTTATTTCTGAAAGCAAGCTACAAACTATTTTCATTATTTGTTTAAAGCAAACTAATAAAACTTGTCAATTCATTTATTTTGTCCCACCTTGCAAGAGAGTGGCCCCAAGCCATTCCTTGCAATAACAAAAGGCTTGTTTTAATTTAAAATAATTGCTCAAGTAATCTTTGTGTTCCCAACTTTTGCCCCGTATTCTCTCCCCTTGCCACATAGTTGGATCATGGGTGACAAGAAAGGGCAAAGGTTGGAGGTAGTAATTAGGCATCCAACCACTTATTGTTTTTACACCATAAAAGAGAAGACTTGGAAAGAAACTCAAAGTGCTAGGTCAAGGATGATATCACAGTACTAGGTGTCCCCCGGGTGGAGTACCTTGTTCTTTGGATTTGACCTGTGGAGCTAGGGTAGGCCTTGTTTCCATACTTCTTGAGCCCCCAGCACTTCCTTTTGGTTAAAAAAATAGCGGTTTTGGGGCAGTCACATAGTTTAGGATACAATCTCTCACATCTAATCCCCCTAACCAAAGTGACACATAAAATTTATTAAAATCAARCTACACCCTACGATTTCCACAAAACTTGCAATACATTTTTCAAGGCAATCTCACAACATAGCATTTCAATTTCATTTAGCAAGCAATCTCATGGTGGTATGATCTATTTTCCAAGCAAGTCATTTTTTTTAAGCAAGTATTCATTTCAAGTTTTATAATCACACTTAAAKGCAATTTACTTTTCATATGTTTGGGCTTTTCAAGTAACTCATATTTTGAGCAATATCTCCATTGTGATATCTCATGTGATTGGTCTAAATCTAATTTCTCCTTGTATATTTGTAATATCATTATTTGTGGTTACTTCTTTTTCACAAAGTTTTATGTATGATATATTTCAATCATTTTCTTTTATGAGTTGAGTATTTCTTATCCTAACTATTCTTTAGTTCATCTTATATATATTGTGCAATAATCTAATTCATCTTGTTCATTGTAGACTATCTTCAATATTCAATTTGTATATTTCATTTTGTAGTTATCTCAATTGTAGAATAGTCTCTTGTTGTATCCTATAGCATTGTTTATTTTTGTATAAGTTGTATCTAATTTTCAAATTGTGTAATCTTATTGACCCCTTGCCCAACCTTAGGCACTGGTCATAGTTAACTTAGGGAAAGGCTTGATTCTCATTGAAAGATTTGCATTTGCATTGTTGCTTGCCATATAGGCTAGCTTCCCCTCACCTTTAATAAATTAAAATTAACTCCTAGAATTCATCTAATCACTCATCCAGTAACTAGGGTCTACCCCCCTTGGCTTCCCTAGGAGTAAGCTTAGACGGAAGAGGTTCAAATCAAAGTGACAACGTGGGCTTTGAACCTAGGCATTGTGCTTCCAAGGACACACTAAGTGAGTTGGACTTAGCTCACGTTTGCTAGTGTATATAAGGACGACAACATCTTTGGCGTCGTTGTCGGGGATAAGTCTTTTATCCTTGGTCAAAACGACTTAATTTAATTTATTCTTTCAAAACTAAGCAATAAATTTCCTCCCTATAATTTTTTAAACATGGTTGTGTATTTCGTTATTACTTAATTTCCAAGTGGCGACTCCATTGAATAATTTTGTGAGGTATCCTACTAGGAGTAACCCGCAAGGGTTGGTGGATCTTCTTCCTGAACCTGAAAGGGTGTATAGGAGGAGAGTAAACAGATTGGTTCCTCGTAGGCTCCTTGATAGTCTTGGAGAAGAAGCAATCTCTGATATACATCACTTGTTTTCAGATAATAATCAACCAAATATTAATACTACAACAACTAATCCTAATTTAATCATGAGTACTTTACTAACACCTTTGAATTTTGCAGCCATTCAAGGTGCCCCTCATGCAATTCCTGACAAATCCATTGATAAGTTGCCTACTTTTCAAGGAAATAACGCTATTAGTGCCAAATCCCACATCTTAAATGTTGATTTATGTATTGGGAAATGGTGTCGTGGTCATGATGAAGCGGATGTCAAAATGACCTTGTTTGTGTACTCTTTAGAGGGAGATGTTGCTGAATGGTTTTTAGAACAAGATCCCAACAAGTTTAGCACCCTAGCCGAAATTCATACAGCTTTTAGAGAAAAATGGGGTGATCAAAAAGAAAACAGATTTTTACTAGCTGCCCTTAGCACAAGTTAAAAAAAGGAAAATGAAACCATGAAAGAATTCAACAAAAAGTTTAATGATTTGGTTAAAAGTCTTCCTCGAGATATAAAACCTCCCCCAACATCAATATGGATTCATTACATGGAATATTTCGAGGGAGAAATGAGATATCAACTAAGGGATAAGGATCCACAAACTCTTGTGGATGCACAAAACTATGCAGTAAGAATAGATAAGAACATGCAGGATGCTAAGAAGTCCAACCTTCCTGGTTTTACTAGAGGTTCTTCTTCTAAAAGTAATGAAGATAAGAAAAAGAAAGTAGAGGGTCAAGAATCTTCTAGTGATGGAATTAAGGAATTGACCCAACTAATTAAGCAAATGGAAATTAACCATGCCAATCAAATTAATGCTTTGCAAAATAGATTGATCACTATGGAGAGATCTCAAAATAATAGACCTCATCATAAGCCAAATGACAAGTGGCCAAAAAGACCTCCACATGATCAAAGTCCACCTAATCCTGTTGAGTCCACCAACTTAGTAGAGCATCAAGCTATACCTTATTGTAGGCCTTGTGGTGAATTTCAAGAGGAAACAACTTGTCCAATTTTTCTTGAGGGTTGTCATGAAGATGATTATGGTAATCAAGGAAATGAACAAGTTAACATGTGTAGTAGGAAATACGATGTTGGAATGTATGATTGGATGGAATTTGCCGAACAAGGTAGTAGTGCAAGTTACATGAATAATGTTGTTGATAAGGCAACGGAAAAATTTGGGCCTAAGCCTACACCCCAACAAGTTTCAAAAATGGCTAAGTATAGAGGCATTACCTACCAAAGGAACGGAAATAGAAATCAAGATAAAAATCAAGCTAATATTCCCAAGGTAGCTCCAACTCCTCCTAAGTCAAATGTGCATGCTAGCTTAGATTTGAATATTGACTTAGGTGGTTGGTTAAATAATGCAAAGATGTTGGTTCCGGTTTCAGAAATCATGAAGATCCCTTCACAAGCGGAAAAATTACTTAGAGCCATAGAAGATCCTCCTCAAAATATTGTTGATAGACAACCAACAGTTGCTTACCAAGATGCACCAGTAATTTTGCAGAATTGGGATAGGGGGAATGAGAAGAATCAGCCTTTCTACCTTTCCTTGCTTGTAAACAGTAAAGTGCTACATAATTGCATGCTAGATTCAGGGGCTAGTTCAAATGTTATGACTAAGAAGGTAATGGAGCAATTAAACTTAAGGATATCTAGACCTTACCATAACATTTGTGCCATGGATAATAAAATGATTGAAGTGCATGGATTAATCAAAGGCTTACAAGTACACTTGGCAGTTTTTCCAGACATCATGTTTGAAATGGATATTGTTGTGATTGATGTTCCTGATGCTTGGGGAATGTTGCTTAATAGAAGGCAGTTGCAGATTTGGGGGGTAATTTACAAATAGATTTAACCTATGCTATCATCCCTACCCCAGATGGAAATACTTTTAAGTTGAATAGGGAATTGTATAGGAGGTATCATATTGAAGACCCAAGAAATCCTAAAAATGAGTTAAAGTATAGAGAGGATGATCTTGGTAATTATGCTATTTTGTCTAACTCTATTGTGCCTTTAGAAGAGGAAATTAAAGATGATAGAGTTGATGAAGTTTGGTATATGAATTTTGATGGTGCTTTTTCTAGATCGGGAAAAGGTGCAGGAATAGTCATTCAATCTCCAAATGGTCAAAAATTTAAGTTTGCTTATAGATTGGAGTTTGATGCTACTAATTTTGTGGCTGAATATGAAGCTTTGTTGCTTGGTTTAGAGATCTACAAAGGCATGGGTGTCAAATGTTTAAATATTAAGGGAGACTCAGATTTGGTCATTCAACAACTTAAGAATAATTTCACTTGCAAGTCAGAAAGATTAAGGAAATATAGGAATGCAATATGGGACTCTATTGATGATCTTGATGCTTTGAATCTTATTGCTATTCCTAGGGCACAGAATTATAATGTTGATGAACTTGTTGTAGTTGCTTCCACACTTCAACTTTCCCATGAGTTGATTAAAGAGAATATTTTTGTGGAAGTAATCTTTAGACCCTCGGTTCCAGATAATATGGATCATTGGAAAATATTTGATGATGATAAACAGGCCATTAGATTCTTGACTCAAATACAAGAATTTTCTGAATTTCATACCAATGATAAAGAGGAGGGTTGTAACTATACAGAAAATGACAATAAGGCTAATCCAGTTCCTAGGCGCCTTATTACTCAAGAAAAGATTTTTGATAGACAAGATGCACACAAGCATAAAGAAGAGTCAAATGAAAAACCATGTGACCACTTGGAGGTCAACATAGGAAATGATAAAAAGCCTAGGATGGTGAAAGTAGGCAAAACTACCCCTATAGAAGAAAGAGATGAAATTGTCAAATTATTAAAGGGATATAGGGATGTTTTGGCTTTCAATTATGATGAACTCAAGGTCTATAGGGAAGATGTGATTCAACATGTGATTCCTTTAAAGGAAGATACTAAGCCCTTTAGACAGAAATTGAGGTAGATTAACCCCAAGTTAGCTCATTTGGTTCAACAGGAGTTACAAAAAATGTTAGTAGCAGGAATTATAGCCCAAACGAGACATTCTTCATGGTGTTCAAACTTGGTTGTTGCTAGGAAGAAGAATGGAAAAATAAGGCTATGTATTGATTTCAGAAATTTAAATATTGCATGCACAAAGGACAATTATCCCCTTCCCAAGATGGAAACTTTGCTACAAAGGGTAACAGGATCAGGAATGATTTCCATGCTTGATGGCTTTTCAAGATATAATCAGATCAGACTTAAGGAAGAAGATAGGCATAAGACTACTTTTACTACTCTATGGGGTACCTTTGAATATTTAAGAATACCATTTGGTTTATCAAATGCTGGAGCCACTTTTCAAAGAGCTATGGATTATGCCTTTAGAGGGTTAATTGGAAAGTTAATAGAAATATATCAAGATGACTTGACAGTTTTTTCTAAGGATGGAAAGAGTCATATTAGTCATCTTAAACAGGTTTTTGAAAGGTGTAGAGAGTTTGGAATTTCCTTAAATCCTGCTAAATCATTTTTTGGGGTAACAAAAGGTAAACTCTTGGGCCATATTATTTCAAAAGATGGGGTCAAATTAGACCCAGAAAGAGTTGAAGCAATTGGAAAGGTGCCCTTGCCTATTTCAAAGAAAGCTCTCCAATCTTTCTTGGGACAAACCAATTTTGTTCATAGGTTCATTCCTAATTATGCTGAAATTGTGAAACATTTATATAAGTTGTTTAAGAAGGATGTTAAGTTTGAATGGAACGATGAAAGTTAAAAAGCATTCCAAGATATTAAAACTCCCATATCTGAAGCTCTCGTCCTTATTAGCCCAGATTATTCTAAGGACTTTCAGATTTTCTCTTTTGCTTCTGAAGATATTATTGTTGGTGTATTACTTCAGAAAAATGATCAAGGCCATGAGCAACCCATTGCTCTGAGTAGGGCCTTGCAGAATGCAGAATTAAAATATCTCATGTTTGAAAAACAAGCATATGCCTTTTAGAGTCTTCATTGGATACTCCAAGGTAATCGGTTATGTGCCCAATTTAGCAATTAAAGATGTTTTATCTCAGTCAGAGGGATTAGGGACAAGAGGTAGATGGATTGCTAAAATCCAAGAGTATGATTTGGAAATCACACCCACCAAGTTGGTTAGGGGTCAAGGTTTAGCTAAGATGTTCACTGAAGGAAATGAAATGGCCTTGGGTATGACTTGCCAAAAATAATGATCAAAATATCTCCCCTAATTTATTAAAGCTTGAACAGGTTGAGTGGTATGCAGATATTATTTTCTATCTTAAAAATCTTACTTGTCCAAGTCATCTAGTGGGTCATAAGACAAGGGCTTTGAGGTTAAAATCTTCTAAGTATGTCCTCACTAGAGATGGATTAGGATGGAAAAATCCTGATGGAGTTATCCTTAAATGTGTGGATGATGTTGAATCAAAGAAACTAGTGGATGAATTCCATGCTGGATTTTGTGGTGGACACTTTGTAGCTAAAACTACTACAAACAAATGTTGATATTATGGTAGTTGCGGGAGGTATTTACCTCCACGTGTGAACCTGACGAGAATAGAAGACTTCGGGAAGCAAGAGAAACCCTAATAAGTTGGCTAATAACCCTAGAAGTCTTGTCAGCTCAAGAAGATAATTTATATTAGGTTATTAGCCTCCAAGAGAAGAAGTCGGCCAGAAATAATAATAATATACTGAACAAACACATATCCATAAGGAGAAGTCGGCTCCAGCAAATCTGGCAGAACCAGTATAAATACAGGGTGCGAGTTCTCATTTGACAACATCTCAGAATTGCAGTTCCCAGTTGGTGCGCACTGCAGTTCCCAATTTGGCGCGCACGTGTGGAGGAGAGCTGCAGTTGCAGCTGCTGCAGCTACCAGTTTTAGTATTGGCTTGGACTATCTCTTGGCTAGGATTTGGACTATCTGATCAGCTTTTTGTGATGCACTATCCTTGGGGAAAGGTGCGCTACCCTTTGTTTGGCTATCTAGCCTAGGGTTTGCTTCCGGAGTAATTCTCAGTCAAGGTTAAGGTGCTCGGAGGGTGGCTTCGGCCTATGGTTGGGTGACGAGGGTATCGTCAATGGTAAAACGACCACACCATATTCTATATTCTAACAGGTTATCGGCCCACACCTCCTTCATTCAGTCTAAACGTTGGAAGGAAACATAGCCGCTAGGATATTAAGCTCGCTAAGGAACTGCCGCTAGGGTTACTAGTAGAAGCAGCTCCCAAGACACTGTCGCTAGGGTTACTAACAGGAGCAGTTGTAGAAACCCTAAACCTCTTGTTGAAGCACCTTAAGTGAAGAGATTGACCTAATCTCTGAACAGATCAGTGTGCCCTAGCCCAGCACATCTCCTGATACTCTCAGCAAGACAAGACGTGAAGTTTGGATTTCTGGTCAAATCTAGAGTTTGACCAAGTCAAGCAGCCATGACGAACTCTATGAAGTCTGAAAACAAGTTAGATGGAGCCTCTAACTTCAGAGCATGGAAGACAAGGATTGACCTCATCCTTGCCAAGAATAAAGTGTTGGATATCGTGAAAGGAAAGATCGTGAAGCCAGAGTTTGAAGGAGAAGGGAAGGAACCGCAGAACGTTGCAGCTATGGAGAAGTTCAAAGATGTTGACATCAATGCCATGAGTATCAT
>JASDQU010316435.1:0-13333 GCA_032191745.1 Picea mariana | reverse complement strand
TTTGAGAAACTGACAAGTGTAACTTTCTTCATGAAAATGATCTTAAAGAAGAGCTAGATCTTCTATCACCATGTCATTATCATGTCATCATCTGGATAACCAAAAATGTGGATAACAGATTGGTTTTGCATATTTGTCTCTAAGTGGACTCTTCTTTTATCAAAATTTGATTCTGCTCTGATTCGAGCTCTTGAAGAGAAAAACAATTGGCTCCTATGTACTCTGCGTTGGCATCCAAGAGTATGAGGGTTCGAATAGTAAAGTCTAGATCAAGCAACCTTTGTGCATTTTTTTTTTGATGTGTAGTTTCCCACGCTTTAGTGCATTTTTAAAGTTATGAGATTCCATACTATTCTATGGTGAATGCGTTGCTCAGACAGGTAAAGAGGGTCTTTCCATATTTCTGCAACTAGAGTGTTGAAATCTTCTTCCAGAAGCCAGTTCGAATTAAATTTATCGGGGTAGGTTGTCTTGTGAGTAGTTGTGTCCAGGGATGATTTTAGGGGCTTCACTCATGGGATAATTTTCCATGGTTTTTCCAAAAATAAGATTCACTATTTTAAAAATGATTCGCCCAAATTCTATAGGATAAAATTATTTTACCTTAAAAATCACCAAAAATTTATTAAAACTATATAAAATCCTAGAAATTTGAATATTTTTACAAAAATATCGTCAAACATTTATAGTTGGCATATGAAGGATTGGTAAGATTCGCTAAGGTTTCTACATTTTAAAATAAATTTCCATCCTTAAAATCATCCCTGGTTGTGACCAAATGTAGAATATTTGGGGCGTGATCTAAGAGAAATGGTAAGTTTACCCAGGTGTGATATCTTTCCTTTGAGGATAAAAGATGATCAGAAATTAGAAACCGATCTCGATGTTTGGAGATGTGGTATGCTCCCACTTGCCCGTTGCACCAAGTTGGAGTTAGATGGTCTGGCGCAAGATCCACCAAGTGATGTGCAGCGAAGAGCATATTGAAATAGTCATCCAGTGTATCAAGGGTAGCAGTGGCTCCCCAAGTTTCTCCGACATTTGTAGTCAGATTAAAGTCACCCACTATGATCAGGTTATCAAGGTCTAGTAAGCCCCTGACTTCTAGTTTCTCCTAAAAGTGTTGTCTATTTGAACAAGGGCCATAGAGGTTGAGTAGATTGTACCTTCTATTTGATTAACAGCATGTACCAGATAATAATATTCCTCCACAACAAAGATAAGGAAAAATGTAATAGGAGTCAGGATCCCAAGCCACAACCAATCCCCCAGAAGTGACAAGTGAGTTAATTGTATGAAGCTGAGAGGAGATGTGATGAGCGTGTGGAGGGGTCTCGGTGGGTGTTGGGCAGATTAGGTTGAGGATGAGTGAGGGTAGATCTAGGGGAAGTAGGAGTCATTCCCTTGGTAAGTAGAGGGGAACTGCCGATAATTTTTCTTTCTAGAGTTGATAGAGAATAAAAAAGAGTTAGACAAATTAACTTAAGATTACCAGAGATAGCATCCAGACCAAAGTCGATGTCATCCTCAGGATAATCTGGTAAATGGAGATGTGAATGTAATGGAGGGGATTCCATAGTGGAGGCTAGATCAAGCATTGTTTCCTCTGAAATATCCTCCTCATGAGCACATGTGCAAGTATTTATTAAATGTCTCGTCTGTCTGGAAAGTAAGAATTTGAAGGGGATGCCAAGATAGTCAAGTTTTTTCCGAGAGATGTGCCCCCTCCAGTCTATATCCAAAGATTCAGATAGGCCCTCATGTATGTCCAACTCAACTAAGAGTTTTGCCAGTTTTTTCTCTGAGCTGGAGAGATTCTTTGAGTATATAGAGATGAAGTTCCCCAAAGAGTTTCCAATGGCCATGAGGGATTTTTCATTCCAGAGGTATAGAGGTAGTCCAGGGAGGAGTACCCATAGATGTTGATGTCAGAAGTAATCATGTGATGGATCAAAGCTCACTCTCCACCATTTGACCATGAGGTTGTTGTCTTCCAATGTCCAGAGTTGGTTCAAGATGGTTGTGGCATCCTCAAGAGAGTTAAACTGGAAGTATAGCCACCCACATCCTAGCTGGGAGAGGTTGGGAACATATCCCAAAATGGGCCTCCAAGTAGTAGTCATCCAAGTTTCCAGATCTAGATTACAGAGATGTCTATAAGATATCCTACCCACAAGACTGCAATGAGCCATAGAGACGGACTCTTTCAATCCAATGTCTGTACCAAGTATTAACTTCTTTTTTGTTTTCTTGGGCACCCAAGGTCTTGATGATGATTTCTTTCTCCCAGTAGTATGTGAGCAAGTTTTTTGTGCAACTTTAGAAGTTGAATAATGTTCAGGTGGAGCTGGACAAGCTTGTACATGTCGAGAGCCATGTAACAGTCCTCGACTGAAGACAGGGGGAATGGAACTAAAGTTGTGGCTCGAGGCTAAGTTTGTGAATCTGTAGTCCAAATGGGAGTCAACAACAGAGTGTTGAGGGAGTTGTGAGCGCTTTGTGGGAGTGGGAACATGAGGAAAAGGGGTAGTAGGTAGTGTGGAGGAGGAAGGTGTCTATGATGTGGGTACTAGGGTAGGTGGGACAGAGGTAGAGGACTATGGTTTGGGGTCTAAATGAAACAAATGGAGAGTAGAGTGCTTAGAGATCTCATCAGTGGTTGTAAAACGTCCTGCATAGTTCCAAATGACCTCATTAGCTGCGCTCATTAGCACACTGACTTCTGCCTCCATCAGAGGAGGTCTCGAAGGGGAGAAAAGGTTAAATAAGATATTAAAGAAACACTATGTATAGTAGTTGGAAGTAAAGACTAAGTTAGAGTTTTTTCAATGGAGGGTTAGGGGAATAAGCCTTCTGTGATGCTAAAATATCCAGGGGACGGACATAAGGTAGGTAGTGACTAGGAAACCTCAGTGATGAAAAATGTTGGTGTAAGGAGCAATGAATCTATCAAGTTCTGATCTGTCCAGACCCATCAGGGAGTTTGATAGCGTGGGTAAGTTCAGGCTTCGGGTTACGGTTAACAACATGGCCGCCATTATTACTCAAAGAAGAATAATTACTTACTTCAACATTAAAGATTGTATTTCATTTTTTTTCTATTTTAGTTCTTATTTGTGCTACACACATTACATACACATCTCATCCACTTTAAATTATAATAGTGTCCTAATGCTTCTCTTTTGACGCCATAACATTAGAGATTGAATGCTAAGGATTTTTTACTTTATTTTAGTTTTAACATTATATATACATGTTACATTACACATATTGTCCACCCCGTGATGTATGAATACCTTCTGAATACCTACTTTTGATGAAAAAGCAAAAAGGAAAAACAATAATATCCCATATGTATTGTAAAAAAAATCCATAAATTCATATATTTCTCATTTTTTTTAAACATGTAAAGATTTACATTTAACTCATTTTTATGTCTCCCCATTTTACATTTAAAATGAAACATCCCTTCATATATCTCCCAATCTATATGAATCTTTGAACCTCCTCTATGTGAAACTAAATTGTATTATGGTCTCCAACTTGGAATTTTTCCAACCACATATTTATTAATGATAACATAGTATTGTGACGTTGCTATATTATAATCAATGAATTATGACTTGTAATTTAGTAGATTACCCATTCTCACTTCTTTATCTCGTACATTTATATACTCAACAATATTACTAATTAGTAGTAGTGTATTATAACAAATATTACTAACTCGTAGGAGTACTAGTATATTACACCAATTTAGTCTTATGTGACACCTTGATTTTCTTAAATAATATTTCTTAATTACATTTCTCTAGAGACTTAATTTACTACTTCAATTTCATTCTTTTAGAGGAGATATGATATGTGTATGGTTAGGATTTTTAAGATTCGGTGAAATATGTTTTCCAAAACTAAATAGAAATAAATAATGACTTGTGTATATTTTGACTAACAAAAGGGTCGCTGGTGAGAGATGAAAATGTGTGGGTGGGTGGTGTTAGTTTGTGATCCCCTAAAAAATTAAAAACTCCTACTTCACTTTTTTTATGCATTGTTATTGTTGGTTTGTTATATTATTTGCAATGAAAGTTGAAGGTCAAAGCGATCGACCAGGAAATTCAAAGTCGAAGTGATTGACAACAAGTCTAGAGTTCGGCCGACAAGAGGTGGTTAGGAGGTTGTGTGGAAACCGATTGAAGACCAAATAAAGTTCAACTCGTAATCTGAATGGCAATTGACTGTAACAGAATCCTAAGATTCACAGAATTTGTAGCCAATGATCTGCGTGAATTTGTAATTATTTTTTGGGCGCCATTCTTTAGGGGTTTTCCTACTGTAAATCCTATAAATAAGGTGTGTTGTAAGTGTATTAAGTTGATGTTGTAGTTGATCTTCATGCTTATCTCTATCAGAAGTTTGTTCGTCATGTATATGTAAGCCAAGTTGGCTACAGGGTTGTTATTGTGTAAGCAAGAGGGTATGATGATGATTGTGTCTTAGGTGTAGAACAAGGTTAATCATGTAACCCTTTATTCTGAATGAATAAGACAACACGAGTGAAAGACACTCAAGGAATGTTGGTTTCCCTGTTTTGGTTTCCAAGGTAAAATATATGTGTATTGTGTGATTGCTTTGTCATTTACTTTCTTGTTTAAATGTGTCTTCTTCTCTTCTATTAGGTTTAGCATGGAAGTATATTTCCTAACATGTGGTATCAGAGATAAGGTTCATAGATATTGAATCTGATCTATACCCTAGGTCTAGTAAGAGTCGTAAGTCAAATATCTTTAAAGTTGTGCTTGAAAGAATGGAAAGTAGTTCGAGGATAGATATCGAAAAAATCAATGTCCATAATTTTGAGTTGTGGAAATCTAAATTGAAGTTGTCTTTGTAGATCGAGAACAATGAGAAATAGCCTATCCAGGTATCATTCCAACAGGTATGTTGAGGGGAGAATAGGAGAAACTCGAAAGAAGGTAAAGTAGTACGATTCGACTATATCTTTTAGATTCGATGTTGTTGAATATCTCAGGTGAAGAATCAACCAAGAAACTATGGGACAAGTTGGGAAGCTTGTACTAATCAAAATCCATAGTAAATAATTTGTTCCTTAGAAATAAATTGTATCTTTTGAGGATGAGTGATGGGATCTCGATAACTGAGGATTTGAATGCATTCACTACTATAATAAGTTAGTTATCATCTGTAGATATTAAAATCACTAAGGAGGAGAAATGTATTAGCCTATTATGTTCTTTGTTAAAATCTTGAGATATCGTAGTCATGGAAATACGGATTAATTCAACCACATTAGCACTAGATTACATGGTTTCATCTCTATTGTTAGAAGAAATGAGACGAAAGAACATGAAAGGATTGACCAAAGATGCTTTGATGGTGAGATGTCAACCAGTTGGAATAGATAAAGGAAAATTCTCTAGTATAAATTCTAAGTCTAAGGGTAGATCTAAATCCCTATTTTAGTCAAGAAGAAGATGTTGGAAATGAGGTAAAGTTGGGAATTACAAAATGCACTACAAGTTGAAGGCATTAGAATTTAGTACAAGATCTGATGAGAAGTAATCAACTGAGAGAAAGACTACTCCAAATAAAGGAGGTGATGTCTATCTAGTGTTGACTAGTACACAATCAAATCAAGATGTTTGGTTGATCGACTCATGAGTTTCCTATCATATGAAACCTCACAGATAATGGTTCTGTGAATATGAGAGATATGAAGAAGGATATGTGTTCTAGGGGGATGACTCTATAACAAAAATTATCAGACGAGGAAGAGTCTAAATAAAACTGTAGGATGGGAGGAGTAGAACCCTTCCAGCAATGCTACATATTTTGTGTTTGTAAAGAAACTTGATATCTATCAACAACATGAGTGATGCAGGAGTTCACACTCTATTTCCGAAGGATATGTGCAAAATGGTCATGGGTGTGATGGTCTTAATGAAAGGAGTTTGGATTGGAACCCTACACAAGCTGCTATGGAATGTTAACTTGACTGGATGCAGTAACATTGTTGTTCTTGAAGTTGACTCGAGTCATCTCGGGCTGAGTCAATTCAAAATAATTTGACAACTACTTTTCAATTTGACCCGACCATGTTGTGGCACAAAAGGATGGAACACATTGGAGAAAAAGGACTTTGAGCTATGCATAACAAAGGTATGTTTGAAGTTTTTCCTGAATGTAATTTAGAATTCAAGTTTTGTGAACATTGAATATATGGAAAACAAAATCAGGTTAGGTTCCCATCTAGAGTGACAAGGAAAAAGGGGATTCTCTTGTGGAAAACCAGACAGATAAGAAGATCAAGGTGTTGAGAACTGAAAATAGTGGTGAATTCTGGGGAAAGGATTTTGAGCAGTTCTGCAAGTAGTGTTTCATAGTAGGCCAAAATACCACACTGTATACCCCACAACAAAACGTGTTTTCCAAAATAGTGAATAGAACATTGATGGACAAGGAAATGAGCATGCTCGTTGATGTTGGGATTGGCACAATAATTTTGGGCAGAGGTAGTTGACACTGCAAAAAATGTGGTAAATATGTCTCCTTCATCGAGGCTAGTTGAAATGAATCCACACATCGAGGTATGGTTTGGTAAGAATCCTTTTCTCTCATATATTAAAGTATTTGGTTGTGATGCATTTGTGCACATCCCAAGTAAAAGAGGAGCAAGTTGGACAAGAAGTTAGTCAAGTGTATTTTCATTCGATACAAGGAAGGAATGAAACGATATAAACTCTAAGATCCTGCATCAAGGAGAATAATGTACAATTGAGATGTGGTATTTAGAGGATTTAGAGGTAACTCTGAGTATAAAGTGGTTCAAATGAAAAACAATCTAGAGAAGGTGAGGTTTGAGCTGAGGAACAAAGAAGATGATTTAGATGACTCGACTGAATCAGATGAAGAGGTGGAAAAACTGATCCCAATTGTAAGGAGGTATGAATGAGTAAAAAAACCAACTGAAAGGTACATTCCACCCGATTTATGTTCCTCATTTGTGTTAAATTCCACTGACGAGTATCCTAATATGGTCACACTAGAAAATTTAGGTCATTTTGCGACGACTCTTTCAACACTCTTGTGACGTTATGTCGTGGATATTGTGAAGAATTTTGAGTCTCCCAAATGTCGCTTCAGGTCACGTGGCCCATCCGACGAACTTAGATTTTCGTCGCAAGTGCGATGACAATAGGGAAGTTGTCACGATTGTGACAAAAAAGAAATATCATCGCCTGAATGACTAAGTAAAGCAGTCATCGAAAGAGTGACCAACTAGGGAAATCGTCGCAAGAGTGACCATAAAGAGAGTCTGTCACACTCTCAACAATATTGGCAACGCAATGGAAAAGTTTGTGACAAAAGAGGTTGTCGCAATGGTGACGGACCTGGAATTATATTGTGACAAAGTTGCAATACAATTTTCGTAAATTTGTATAGAAAGTTCATCGCTAATGGAAAATTTTGTTATGGAGGGTTCGTCACAATTGAGACAAATGTGTGACGAAGTTGCAATACAATTTTCGTGATTTGTATACCAAGTTCGTCGCTAATAGAAAATTTTGTTATGAAGAGCTCATCGCAATTGTGACGACAGTGTGACAAAGTTGCAATACAATTTTTGTAGTTTGTATAGAAATTTCGTTGCAATATTTGTACATGTCATTGCAATTGCGACAACAATAATTTATTTAAAAATAAAATAAAATTTTATTTTTTTAGCAAAAAAAATAAAATTTTATTTTGAGCCAATTATAGAAGGTGCCATAATTGGCTCAAAATTTTCACAGGGACTACGCCCCTTGGATTCGCTAGGAGTTGGGCTATATAGAGGAGTTTAGGATCAAGTGACACCACCTTGACTCAAGAATTTCTCCCAAGGACACACCAAGTGGATTGAAGGTTTCTTCTATGTTAACGGAGGTGTGTATTAGGATGATAACAGATGCATTTCTCATAAAGTCACATTTGCTTTAGATGAAAGTTTGGTTTTTGTGATGCATTTTCATGAAGTCATTTTCACCTGCATGCCTAATCCATGTGATAAATTCATCTACACATGTCTATGGTCTTTCTTCTACACACTTGCATTCTAGATTTTGTCAATCTCTAATCAAGTTCATGAATATGGTTTTTCATCTGTGTGTATAATTTGTCAAGTTCATTCTCATGGTACTAATTTTATTTGTGCAACATCATGCATCTAGTATTGGATTTTCGTCAAGCATCTCTAATATGGATAGCCTTTTCTTAACTGACTCACAATGCCTTTTCCTCAAATGTTGAAAAATCTTTTACAACAACTTTTGGAAAATTTAAGAAAGAACCAAAGGTATTAAAACCCTATAACTTCTAATAAGTTGCCCCTTGGTTTCCTTTTAACCATGGCCCCACGTACACTTTCATAGGTTGCTCAACATAAACTTTCTCAAACTGTGAGTGTTCTTTCCCTAATACCACTATTGGTAAATTAAAGATACGCATTTACAACATGAAAAAAAGATATGAGGAGAATATATCATGTATTGATGGAGTCATTGATATGATATGATTACATCCTTTTATTTGTAAATATTGTAGTTGTTATGCCTATTCTCCCCTAACTGCCAATACTATCACTTAAGTTAAAGTTTAATCTAATTGGTGACTTAGAACACATGGCCTTTATTGCTTATCACTTTATTATATTATGACTATGAAATATATTGATGAGTGTCAATTATTCTAACACACCATTATAACCTTTTATGATAGAAAAAAAAGTAAACTAAATCATGTTACTATAGTGGTGAACTAGTGATATAATCCTAAGTCACTTGACATGAGACACAGAGGACACGAGAATACGAGTATCTGATATGGACACGACGACCCTCGAAATCAGGAAACGGGGGACACATTATATATATATATATATATATATATATATATATATATATATATATATATAAGTTAAAAATTACTGAAATAGACAAAATATTGATAGATCATAATAGATATTGATCAGTGATACATCATGAAATCAGAAAAAGATACATCATATAAATCAACCGATGGCTGAAATGATGAAATCCGACTTCCTCCACTAGCATATAAATTAAAGAAACAACTAAAAGACAAGAAAAAAACCCTTTTTAACCTCCCACGGCCTACTTTACGAAGGACGTGTGTCATAAAATCATGACACATCCTTAGAATGGTGTCCAACAAGGTTTTATGATGTGTCTTTACCTCATGAAATAGGTTGAAGTGGTGTCCGACATGTACCGTAGCATGTCATGACAATGACACTGCGGATACAGACACTTGGCCCATAAGGGACGTGTCAAGTGACTTAGATATAATCTAGTTTAGCATGTATGATAAAACATATTTGGTCTAGTTGTTGTGGATAATATTTAACAATAAATGATAATCAGTTCGAATTTTAACAAGCCAAAACTTTCAAACACAAAGATGTTGTTGCAAACACAACAATACAATGGCACAATAAACCACTTGACTTTTAGGTTAGCTCACAAATAATATGCCCTGGGAGCTTAGACTTGCTCCATTACTAATCAAGTATACAATGTAGAAAATATAATTGTTAACCTATTTACAAGAAAAAAAACTTCTAACCAACCCAAAGTGGTAGCTGAAACAGTTGTCACCAATGTTGTTACGAATTTGGCTAGTTTTGTGACAACAAGTGCTTGAATCAAATCCCCCTAGGTGAGGCCCACTAGTCTATGCTGACAGGTTTACTACGGATTCCATCCACGAATGTGGGGAAATATCCATTAGGTTTCCTCATGGGGTTTTCCTTGAAACAAACAAATTTCCAAACATTTCTACAAGTACAAGTATGGTGGTGATTCTCTCCATTCCTTTATGTTCCTTCATGACTCTTAGACTAAGCGGTAGCTTGTGATCCCAATCAAAGGAAATAAACATTTTGATTTCCAAGAGATGTTAATATACCTTATAGATGTAAGAATAAATGTATTAGAAAGGAGCTACCTAACATGCACATCTGCAATTTCAAATTTTGAAGTATATTAGGATTTGTCCAATGATTTGGAAACCAACTACAACTAACTCCAAGGTTATCACATCCAAATCAAATGTTTTGGATCCCAACCATTCACATTTTATTATAAAGCTAAGACATGACCAACCTCACTAAAACAAAAACGATGTGTAGTGTCTAAGCTTACCTTATGCCTTATCAATGTATCATTCTATCATGCATAAAAGAAATACTGGTGATTATAGTTGTATGTGATGATAACTTGGATAAGTAAGAGAGGTGATTGGGATTTCATATCCAAGTTGTCTTCTCAAGGAAACAACTTCCCATCATTAAAGCCAAATAATAAAAGTTAGATGTCAAATGACAACTAGACATTTTGCATGGTTACTCTTTTCACTAATGTTGATAGGGTGTAATGAGAGATTGAGAGTTTATTTAGATTGAATGGGAAATACTCCTTTCTTGGTATTTGATCTAATGATTTGCAAAAAATCCCTGGTGAAATCTTGGCATATGGATCATGAATCAGGATGTGCATAAGATTACGAAGTGTGAATGACTCACATCTTTGGAAGATTAACATAAAATAGATGCATGTGCAAAAGAATGGGCATTTGAATCCTTTAATGTATCTGAAGAGACAATTTCCTTCATTGTATGTAAAGGTGGAAAGTTTAATAAATTAAATAGTCCTATAGGCTATAGGAATACCTAGTAATTCTGTCTCTGGACTGGGGATCATTTTCTCACATGCGGGACCTGGGTATACTTAAATTTGTTGATTGAACTATTTCACATAAGGAGAGTTGTTGAAGGGCATATATTTTGCAGACATCATAACACTACTTCTAATTTTTGAGTTTTTGAGCCAATTATAGAAGGTGCTATGATTGCACACTAAAGAGGTCATCCAAGTGAAGTTGTTGGTTGGTTGGTTGATTCAGTTGACTGACCTGACTGTTCTAACTAACTATCTTCTTAAAACAATTACACAATTATATCAAAAAACAATACTCTAACTTAGATTTACATATTTTACATCTTTGTGGCCTCAAAGAATTCTTTGTCCTAAAAAAGTGAGGAAAAATAAATACTCATGGGTTATACATTTTAATATGGTGCCATTCAATACCTTCTATGAAATTAGTGCCCTTGCCTCTACATTTCTAGGCCATGGTTTCTAACATAAGGAGGTTTTTCATAGGGGGGTAATACTAAGTCCTATCATTGCATTTCTAGACAGGTGAGGACAAGTACTTTGTTTGACTTGGGTTGACTTCTCTAAACTGATGCTTCAAGAAAAGTAAGAGAATAAAATGCTCAATGAATGCTTTAAAGGAAAACACTTACTTTATTAAACACAACACACCAATGCACCATTACTCATAATTAGTGATGAAGCAATATACAATGTTCAAGGTGAAACTTTCTAAGTAAAAAGTACATATCCATTCACAAGATAATCGTCATTTAGAAAATTTCATATGTGCAAGAAGTGAAGCATGAACAAGTACTTATGAAACATTTAAGCATGAAATTGGGTCGTTATGATAGAAATGAAATAGAGCATCATTGTAACAAGTTCATAACCAATATAAGTTTGCATCCATTCAATAAGTATATGCCATGAAACACATGAAGTGTCACTATTGTAAAGAAAGAATAAGGCAAGGAGCTCAATCTAATAACTTTAGAATAAATACAATGCTACCAAATTAGCAAATTTCATTATTATATGTCAAGGAAGAAAACTTATATCATTAACCAAACTTATCATTCATTCATCAACACTCAGAAATTAATTTGTTTCTCATCATACAATATATATCAATTCTTTGGAACCATGATCGTCGCATGAATCGACCCTCTCAACCAGCAAACAATATAAATGTTTCACTATTTGGGTAGATTGTTTGGGTTGGTTAGGGTAGGAATGTATTGTGGTCAACCAACCAAGCCAAAAGACATGCAAAAACCACAACAAAATATAGTTAACAAACCTTCATACAATATTTAAAGGAGGCAACGATTGGACTAATTACAAGGTCCTTTGGAATTCCTTAACATATTTTGGCTTCTTTGGGATGTGGAAAACAAGGTGTCATAAAAACATTGCAAGACATCAACACTTTAATCACCATTGACAGTGGAATACTTCTGTAGTTTTATGACAATCCTGGATAGAGTTTTGGATAACACATAGGAGGTAATGTCAAGGCTTTAAATAGAAGGATATATCCATCATACTTTTGTTTGATACCTCATCTAATAAAATAATTAAATGAGCCAAAATAATTTTGGATATAAAAAGAGATATATGTGTTAAGAGGGAGGCTTACTTGTAAGTGCAACTCAGACTAGGTTATAATAGGGTAACCCCCTTCTATTATACCTAATAAAGGTTATTAGACTATAAATTAGGTTAAGTAACCATATATATACTTTCAGTCACTAAAGAAGGTTAAGATATCTATAAGGAAGGTATGTGAGTTAATGTTTTGGTGATTATTTCATAGTAAGGTTTTGGTGATAACCTAGTAGAAGATAAGGTACGTTAGGGTACTTCTCCTTTACATTGACTTTCCTAGTAGGTGAGTAGGGGAAGCCAAGTGATATGAATTTTTAGAATCCCATAGTCAAGTTATATGATTTACTTGAATAAGGATTTGTGAGATATTTAAAGGTGAGATATGAATTTATAATGTTAAAATTTTATGATGTTCATGTACATATCATGAAATCAAACCTAATTCATGTTTTTTTTTTAAGGTTGTTTAGTTGAATAAATTAAATCGTGATTTAGCAATGAATGAGTCAAAACCTACCATAACTAACACAAGTGGAACCCTTAATTCATTGTGGTATAAATTTTCCTTGTAAATCCTTGAAGCAATACATCCTAGGATTTTGATCCCCCTCACCAAATACTCCATGGTTATGATAAATGAAAATGAAAATTGAACTTGTCTAAGGTACCATAACCACCTAAGAGTTCCAAACATTCAAAATATTGTATTTCATTTAATAGGGGAATTTACATCATGATCATCTTAAGTATCATCGTCATTATATGACTATAACCTATTTCATGTATAAATGAAGTCCTTTAGTATTAGTAACCCTGTTAAGAACCAAACATCAATATAGCATAGAAAAACCTCAGGAAAAGTACTCAACGCCTTGAAAAAGAGATAATTTCAGATAATAAGCCTCTTTGAGGGGGCAACCTCCTTTTACCCCACTTAAATGTTCAAGTACAAGATGATTCAAAATGAAAATGTCTCCTTGGTATAT
>JASDQU010316432.1:2349-13333 GCA_032191745.1 Picea mariana | reverse complement strand
CCAATAGAGGCTTTGGGAGTTACTCTGTCAGCCCATAGTGCATTAAACAAAGCATTGTGCCAGTTCTTGTGGTTTTCAGAAACTATCCTCTTAATGATCTTGATCAAATTTTTGTTTGTTGATTCTACTAGGCCATTTCCTTGGGGATAATCACTGGTAGAATATTTCAATTTAATCCCTTTTTCTAAGGCGAATACATTCATATCCAGGGATGAGAAATAAGATGCGTTATCAAAGACTAAACATTCAGAAATACCAAATCTAGTAATGATATTCGTGTTAAGGAAAGATACTACCTGATTCATGTTTACCACTTTCAAAGGTGCAACTTCGGACCATCTGGTAAAATAATCTATTGTTGTAATGATATATTTATGCTGCCGTGAAGAAGTAGGGTTAATCAACCCTATGATGCCAATACCCCACTGCTGAAAAGGTGAATCTATAGTAATAGGCTGTAGAGGGAATGCTGCCTTTTTCACTCGTCTGACAACCTTTTGGCAGATCATGCATTTATGACACAATGCATGGGCATATTTAAATAAAGCGGGCCAATAATACCCAACTCTTAACACTCTGTGAGAAGCGGTGTCTCCACCAAAGTTCCCACCAGCCTCACCTGCATGAATTTCAGATATCACTTTTCCTGCTTCATCTTTTTCCAAACAACACATAAGAACACCATCGAAATTATTTCGAAATAATACATCATTTATTTGCTGGAAAGATGCAGATTTTAACCTGAGTGCTCTTCTATTTTTAGGATCGAGATGGTAAGAAGCAGATCCATGTGTTAAATAAAATTTAATATCATCATACCAAGAATTAGCAACAACTTGTGTACAATTGATCTGTGTCTCATTGTGCTGATCTACAACTGAGATATTAATTTGACTTTCCCGTTCTTCAACTGAATCAACCACTAGTTTACATAGGCCCTGTCTAACAATTTGTGCAGGAGTTATTTCGAGGTCGTACTCTTGTAACGATGTCATCCAATTTTCCTGTTTTTCACCCAGTTCCTTTTGTACTAGTAAGTTTCTCACAACAGGGTAAGGAACGATGACTTTAGTTTTGGATTTCAGCAGATACGACCGGAAGTGTTTCACTGCTTTGAAAACAGCATACACCTACTGATCTACAACTGGGTAATTTAGTTCGGCCCCTTTAAAACTTGAGCTCATGAAGGCAATGGGTACTTCATTTCTTTCAATATTTTTCTGTGTTAACACAAAAACATAATATCGGTTGGAGGTGAAGGTGTAAAGAGTGAAATCCCGAGAGAAATCAAGACTCATCAAGGAAGGAGCTTCAATTATTGATTTTTTGATAGAATCAAAATCTTGACTTTCTTGGGGTCCCCAATGGTACTGAATATCCTTTTTAATTAAATTTTTCAAGGGCCTTACCATTTCTGAGAAACTTGGGATGAATCTTCTGACAAAATTAATTTTGCCTAAAAAGGATTGCATAGATTTTTTGGGGGAGGGGGGAGGAAGTTTGGAAATGGCTTGAGTTATTTCAGGATCGATGATCATTCCGTCACTGGACACTATGAACCCAAGCAAATTTCCTTGTTCCACCACAAAGACTGACTTCTTAGGGTTGAGGGATATGTCGTACTTACGACATCATTCTAAAACAACCCTAAGGTGAGACAAGTGATCTTTCTTGTTTTTAGAGAAAACGATAACATCATTAAGATAAACCACTACTGATTGTTTTAAGAGATGAAGAAAAGCAATGTCCATTTCTCTCCGGAAAGTGGACCCAACATTTATAAGCCCAAAAGGCATCTTTCTATAGGCATAAGTGCCCCATGGGGTACAAAAAGGTGGTTTTGAGTTGATCTGAGGGAGACATGAGGACTTGGTTGTATCCCGAAAAACCATCTTACAGAAATAGGCTTTCGGAACTAGATACCTACTAAAGTATTTGTTCCATTGAAGGAATGAGATAATTATCTTTGTCCGAGGCTCGATTCAAGTTATGAAAGTTGACACAGAGTCAAATTTCACAACTTTTCTTCCTTACAAGAACTAGATTAGATACCCATTGCGTGTGTCTCACCAGGAAGATTATCTTCACATTTAATAATTTATTCAGTTCTTTCTTGACAATGGGTTCCAACTTAGGGTTCATCTTTCTCAGCTTCTGCTGAAAAGGTTGGGTTTGGGGTTTCATGGGGATGACATGTTGTATGATATTAAGATCAAATGTTTTTAAATCATCATACGTCTAGGAAAAAATGTCTTTAAATTATTTAAACAATTTTATAAAGGTAGATCGTTCTTGTTCGGAGCATCATGTTCCCAAATTAATATTTTGAGGATTTTCTTTAGTCTCTAAGTTGTCTGTCTCGTAAATCAAAGAAGAACTGTTCATTTTACAATTATCCGACCCTCTAAATTTATCATGAAAGTCATAAAACTTTTCTAGCCTTACCACGGATCTAGGAGTAGAGTTTACCTGATCGGACACCGATTAAGGAGATATAGGATCTGATATTACCATGAAGTTGCGGAGGTTTTCATTGTGAGTGCCTTCATCAATAATTGCACCTTGGAAAGTGTCCTCCAAATGCAAGAAGTTGATAATCTATTGGTCATCGTCGAACACTCTCTAATTGGTAATGTTATCCAGGATTGACGGCCTAAACAACAATTCAATCGAAAATGCATTAGGAGAAAGACCTTCTGCGGGTAGAAGTTTAGAAGTGATGTTAGCAAATAAATCAGCCTCTGAATTACTTAATCTAGGAATGGAATTTATATTGAATGCTGAAAAATTTTGCATTAAACTCCATACCTCAGTTTGGTAACTTTTCAGATGTGGTAATAAGAAATGTATGGAACTCCTTACCTGCCTGACCATGATTTTTGAATCACCGAAAGCTATTAAATTTTTTACGTCCATATCCACAGCTTTCCTGATTCCTTGCAGTAGTGCTTCGTATTCAGCGGTATTGTTGGTGCATTCGAAATCTAATCGGCAGGAAATGAAAGTCTTATTACCTTCGGGGTCGATGAGTACACATCATGCACTGGCTCCTTCTTTGGATTTGGATCCGTCGAAGTATAGCGACCATATCTGGGCTTTGTCAACAGTGTTTGGCCCATTTGGTGAAGCTGATGACTGTGTACAAGTCACAAGTTCTGATTGCTTCTCAGGATTGGTGATGGGGGAAATTTCGGTCATGAAGTTACTAAAGAAGGTGTTCATCCCCTGCATTTCAAACAAATTAGTAGATGCAGTAAACAGTTCGTTTGCATCATTTAGATCTGTCACGGTGTGTTTGAGATAGCGTTCACAATTTATCCTAATTCTATTTGGCGTTCCATTTTCTGGCAGCCACAAATGAGAAAAATCTGTGGCAAAGTAACCATGCAGTTGCTTGGACCAATCTCTGCTAAAAAAAAAACCATAGACTTCAGAAATGTCAACAATAATGATGTCAATAATTTGGTGACCCTTAGGATTAGAAGATAGCGTAACTGAAACATTCTTAAGTTCACCGATTACCTTAATGTTTGCCCGATCAAGCTGAATGATTTTGAGGCTAGAAGGCTGAACTTCTGCATTAAGTTTTTGGAAAACTAATAAAGGCATCACATTTGATGATGCACCGGAATCTACCATGCAATTATGTACATTTCTATTGAAAATTTCAAAAGTCAATAAGAAAGGTGGGACATTTTTACGAGTGTTAAAAATAGAATTCTGCTGATTTTTTGCCGCTGTCCCTGAAACAATTTCATTTACATTTGATACAGTTTTTTCCGTTAGATCCCTTTTATCCGGGGGTTCAAATTTCATTTTAGTAGGGATCTTCTTGGTTGTTTTAGCACTGATTTCTGCAGTTTTCTTGCTGCTAGGATCGTTTTTCTTACTATTTTCTACGATATTCTGAAGCATTTTCGGCAGAATAATAGGAAATTCCAAAAGTTCGAAGACATAAATATTAGCCCTTAGTTTTTTTAGATCTTCAATCAAGTCATATTCTAAGACTGGGGCTGCTAAAATCTGTTTTATTTCATCTTGTTTTGACTGTTTTGGAGGCACATTATTACTCATTTCAGAAGATGGTTTGGTCTGTGTTTTTCTTCTCGTGTCATAAGGGTGGACAATTTCAAGTTTTCTTGAAACATACTGTCAGAAAAGTGTCCGAAGATATTGGGAGTTGGATCCTCTTCTTCAACTACTTCTTCTTCAACTATGTCTTCTGAACTTTTAGGAGGTACAAAATTATCATGTGCTTCCAGAATGGTTTGCAAAGCATACTGCGGGCTTTCGAAATTGAGACCTTCAATGGTCAGATTTGGCCGATTGGGAGGAAAAGGATTTCTGAAAGAAGGTTTAAAAATTCCCTTGCTTGAGGATGCCTCCTCAGCTGACCTCTTCAAGTCAATGACTTGATTTGATAGTTTTTGGAAATCCTTCTGTAAGCTTTCTAAGTCTAAAGTTTCTGGTTGGCTTTTGGCTTGGGGAGGCCTTGCATGGATTTCTATTTTATTTTTAGAGGATGAATTTGTTTCAGCTTCACTATTGAGATTGTCTTTCAAGCTTAATATATCCTTTTCAATTTGGCTTGCCTCCTCGAAGGATTCCAACAGTGTAGAATTTTTAGACCTTTTAACCCAAATTGCTATATTATTATGCAAGGCTTTGGTGTAATATGCAACAATTAGACTCTCAGTAGGCATTGAATCTGCGGGAATTTGATTCTTTAACGTAAGGAATCTTTGGTTAAAATATTTTACTTTCTCCTTAGGGTTCATTTTTAGGCTGGAGAGTTCCATAACCAAGACTTCAGGGGATTGATCATCTCCAAATTTCTATAAGAAATAGGTTTCGAATTTTTCCCAATAGATAATGGTCTAGGGTTATTGGGAGAAATACCATGTGGAGGCATTTCCCTCAAATGTATAAGGAAAGAGTCTGCATACTACGACTTCATGCTCTACACTTCAGAGTCTAATGGCCAAAATAAACTTCTTTATGTGATCTTCGACAGATTTCTTAGAATCAGGATCAAATTTAGGTAACCATTTCTCTGGATGTTTTGGCAATGGGTGTTGAGGTCCAGGTACATCCACAACATCTTGATCAAGCCAGGGTCTAGAAGGATTGTTTTGGTTTGCCATGGGTGTAGGTGGCATTGAAGGTTGAGATGTTTCAGACAAGGAACTGCCTTCATCAGATGACTCTCCTCCTGAAGAGGATGGAGATGAATGAGGTGGGGAACGTGGAATACCAGATCCACCAGCTCTAAGAACAAGTGTCTCAGTAGGATTGTCAATATTATCTCGTAAAGGGTTTAAAAGAAAACCAATGCCTTCAAGCTATTCTCGGATATCCAAGGAATCTAAAGGTTGATTGAGACATGGTTGTCTAATACGGGCCAAAGCATTGTGTGTCCTTATAAGTTTCTGACGAACAATTTCTTGTACGTCATCCTCTTGAGGATTTGGTGTTACTGGCTCAACAGGAATCTCAGGATTTTTGTTCGAGGTATTTTTTTTTAGAAGTAACGTTGTTGTCCGAGTGACTCCGTGTTACTATAGGGGAGTGAGTGTGTGGGGGTGGAGTCTTGCGACTTCCACGTGCCATCAATTGTATTCAATACCTCCTTCTAGTGCCATTTGTTGACGGGTGAAATTGAATGTCCGTCAACTGGAAGAACAAGTTTGGTCCGGGGTTGTCTAAGTAACCCAAGCCGTTTGGTGTAACTTGTTCTGACGGGTTTAATGGCTCCATTAGCCAATCTAAAATCCTAAAACAAAAAGAAAGGGATAATTGAAAAAAAAAACTATACTATATATATATATATACATATTCTGATATAACTATTTTAAATGTGTTTTAAACAGAAAAAGAAAACATGAAAATCTCATTTATGAACAACATTTACAGGTTGTAAGTTTAACTAGAAACTCACGAAATCAATGTGAAAATAATTGCTTTTGAGAAGCAGATAAAGAAAGCACATTCAATTTTTTTTCTTTCTATAAATCTAATAGAACTTGAATTGATTAAACTACGAAACACAGATGCATAGACTGTCAAAGCTTGATCTAAGATTTCTAGTTTCACTAATATATACAATGACATAAATTAGAAATAAAGAAGCTGACCTGATGTCAGTTCGTTAAATGTGTCTGTGCCTCTATGTGAATCGAGAGCATCTAGTTGCCATGCCTACAAGATAAATCTGCAATAGACTTATACTGAAACTGTTCCAAATAAATTTACAGAATGTATTGGCAGCCAGGATTTTAGAAACAAAATAGGGAACACATGCTAATTCTGTGATCTTATGTTCGTAAATAATTACAGTCAGATAAATCTAAAATGTAATACATTCACTTCATTATTCAACCAAACATTGAAGAGAAATCATGATATTAAATTGAAAAGATGATCACAGTGTTAATATCCGAAACAACAAATTATGAACGATATTTAAAAAAAAGGACATCCTGAAACATAACATATCAATGAGTCTAAAGCTACATGACATATTAATATATCAAGATTAAATAAATCAAAACATTAATGAAACAACATATGCAGTGGACTAAAGCCGAAAGTTGTATGTTGTTCCATAAGTCTTGAAAATCATTCATTCATAATTGGTCCCAGGCTAAGATGCCTTTCATTTACAAAAAATAGAGTATTTAAAGATATTTTTAAGTCTCAACTTCCTATCTCCTAAGATAAGATCAGATCCCATAAGATCAAAATATTACAAATATGGAGGGCCTACAACCACTCATGATCAACGTGTACCTTCAAATATTTATAAAAGTTTTTCTATTTACAAAATAAACAAAAAAGAGATACTAATGATCTAGATTGAACATGTTCCAACTCATAAATATCAGCATCAGATATATCATGCCCTGAAAAATGAAATAGGAACAATTTAGATAATTTATTCATAACTAATTACTAAAATTTATATAAAAATGACTTGGCTACATAATCATGAGATTCTGTAGCCGGTCTTATATTGGCAAAATAAATCTAATTTAAACCGATTTTATTCAAAACAAATATCATGACTGTAATAAGAGGGAGAAATCATTTTACCATTTAAACCAATGATTAAACATGGATTAGGATAGCTCAGAATTGATTATGGCATTCACACTATCTGCATTACTTATTATAATGTTGCCTGTCGTCTTAAGACGTTTGACTTGTCTCTGTTAATTTGCCTTGAGGTCACGGTTTTCTTTTGTCAACGATTCATTGTGAATTGTGAGTGCTTTGATTCTTGCTTGGAGAATAGGGATATCAGTATAATACCGCTCAATCAAATGCAAGCAGACCTCGTAATGCACAACATGAGTGATCGGTTGATGGAGCACATATTTGGGTGTGAGAATATCAATACTACCTGTTGTCGACCCTTGACCAAGCTTAATACCAATAAACCCCTTGCTACCCTGGAGACAAGGTGGGAGATTATTAACAAAGTCATATGGCTGAATTGGATCCGATTTATGACAATCCAGATCTTCCTCTGCGAGAAAATATTCAATTTCAGGGTCTCGATCCTCATTGATCTTGATTGGGTCGATCAAGCTCAAATGAGGCTTAGATCGATTCCTCAAACTTCTCGAGATCAACTGACCAACCATTTTATTTCGAAACCCTAAATCTGCATGCTTCTCTTTGGACTGTTTATGAGGTTTTTTGCTATCAATTTTTATAGTGGCTTTAAGGCCAACAACTAATTCATGCACAGGGGTTTCATTTGACTCGGATCCAACATCTCATTTCCTATGTAAAAACTAATCGGGTATTACCTCGTCACGAGGGTTTTCCTTTCGAAGTTTTGGGTCATTACTTGAAAAACCAAACTGCTCTATCATTGGTTGTCCTGAAACAGGGGTTTCTACAGAAGTTACTGTAGCAAATCCATTTCGGGTTAAGAACCTATCCCAGTCATCACCAAGGTTTTTAAATGGTGAATCACCAACTTTTTAATTTGACCGTGGTGAAAGAGTTTGGAATTGAGGCTTTTCTTTTTAAACCTCTTTGACATCTTGTACAGTCTCCTTAGAAAATAAAATGGTATATTCAACTGAAAACCTATAAAGTGCATAAGCAACCGCACATGATAGAGAAAAACCATGCCATAATGACCCTCACAGGTTACAAACTGTTTAAGAACTGATAAGAGACCATGCCATCTAACCTTAAGAAATGAAACATGAATACCTTTCTCACAACAATCAATCTTTCTGGAAGTCATGAAGAGGCCCCAGGGCACCTCATCGATTTTCAAATTCTTGAACCACTTCTGACCGGTGATAGGAAGACCTATGGCTTCTCTCAAAAATTCTTTAGTCACCTCCAATTGAATATCTCCAACCTTCACTCTATATCCATCAAAGGTTTGTGAAATTTTTTTAGCGATGTGAAGATTATACCCTTCAAACCTCTTAATGAAAGTATCCCAACCCTGGCCTTTCAAATCCTCGACTACATCATCATGAAACAAAAACATTTGAGAGCCATTCATATCTATTCGGACAATAGGGGCCATTTGTTAGAATATAATGGATGTGCTCGTTTTACCATTGAAAATATCACTATTTTCACCCAACCATAGGCCGAATCCACCCTCTGAGCACCTTAACCTTGACAAAGAATCATTCTGGAAGAAAACCCTAGGCTAGATAGCCAAACAAAGGGTAGCACAACTTTCCCCAAGGATAACACATCAAACAAGAGCTGATAATATATTCCAAACCATAACCAAGAGATAGTCCAAGCCAAAACCGAAATTTGCTAGCTACAACAACAACTCTCCTCCAAACCTGCGCAGAAACTGAGCAACTGCAGTGCGCACAAGTGTTGCTCTGCAATTCTGAGAATGCTTGCCAAAATGAAGACTAGCCTCCTATATTTATACTAATTCTGGCTAACTGCCTGGGCCGTCTTCTCATTCTGGGTATCTATCTATTCAGTATATATTATTTCTTCTGGACGACTTCTTCTCTTGGAGGCTAATAACCTAATACAAATTATCATCTTGAGCCGACATGTCTTCTAGGGTTATTATCCAACTTATTAGTGTTTATTCTTGCTTCCAAAACATTCTATTCTCTTCAGGTTTACACGTGGAGGTAAATACCTCCCACAACTACCAGAATATCAACACTCCCTCCTAGCTAGGGAGGTATTTGAAGGTAATGGTATTGATCACAAACATACCATTTACTTGGAAGCATCGACATAGTTGTATAGACTATCTCATGACTGGATCATGAGCACCATCATCGCTATCAAAGTCATCAACTGCATCATCTCTCGAAACCCTACTCCATCTGAGTAATCAAACATGATGCTAGATAAGTCACTCACTCCATAGAGTGACACGAAAACCATTCTTCTAATCTGGACATATGTCCTAGAAGAATAAATGTCCTGGACCATTTTCTATCTGGGAAATCTTTGTCCATTATCCATCTAACTGATAACCATTTTCAACACTGTTGATATTTTTCAAGGCAATCGAAACAATATCATTCAATAGAACACAATTGTGTCTATAGTAGTACACAACTACAATCCAATGGTACACTACCACACCAAGTAGAACACAAGTACTTGATCAGTAACGTATAGTCACAAACAGTAGAATACATCCACCACAGTAGTATACATCTACTATCATACAGTCTTCATAACAATCATCTGATATCAACCTGCACAGAAACAATGTTATGATATAAAATGAATCATCTAGGCCATTCTTCCACTCACATCTATGAGATCTTGGAAGAGCATCTTCCCTCAAAAGGTAAGACATCAATGATGAGCTATTTGGACTATTCTTCTCAAGCAAGGAAGAATAACTGTCCTAATTTCTGAGCCTGGACCATTCTCCACCTTGGGCCATTCCTCTGACACTAAACAAAGTGTAACCTGGAGAGAATGAGTCTACCCTAACGAATTCCTATCCCTGATTGTTGAACCTGGAGCATTCCCCACCCTGAGCCATTCCTCCGGCACTAAACAAAGTGAAACCTGGAGGGAATGAATCTTCCCTAGGGAATGACTATCCAGACCATTTCCCATGTTAACCACAAGAGGAAATGACTATCCTGCACCAATCTCCAAAACAAACCATTCCCCATGTTAACCACAATGGGAAATTGTTGTCCAGCGAGGTGGGCCAGTCTTCTTGAGTAACCCTCAAGAAGAGAGACTGCCCTATACCACTCCCCATGTTAACCACAATGGGAATTCGTTGTCTATGGTACATCAACAATCCATCGAACCATTTTCATTACGAAAATGACCGTTCGATCTGGACCATTTTCCGAACTTGGAAAATGTCTGTCCGTCAGAAATGTCAAACCACTTTTCGAAATGGAAAGGGAACTGCTCATCCTGAACCATTTTCGAACTGAAAAATGACTGTCCATAAATCAATACATATCAGTCCTCCCTCCCAACTTGGGATTCATCTCTTCCTTTTTCAATAAGGAAGTTGTCTCCATGAGCTCCAACTTGAGTACGCAAACTCTTTCATCTTGAATAGAAGCTTTACCAAAATGTCTCCTTATCTGCTCATCTGTGGAGATATATATTTGAGAACCACTTTCTTCTTTCTATAATTCATCACAGATAATGTAATGCTTGATCTCAAATGTACTTTGGTCTGGAACACTATTTTTCTCGGAAGGCTTCACATAGATTTTGATCAATAAAGTATATCATTGTTGGATTCCTCTTGGTTCCTGCTAGCTCACAATATCGTGGAAAGGGTCAAACTGGAACATATCCATGCAAAACTTCTTCTATCATCATGAGAACTTTGTCATGGATTGGAAATCCATCATCCTGATCTTATGAGTAATCATTCTGATACAATATCTCTGTTATAGAAAAATCTTCACCACACTTCTGTTGTGCATTGGAGGTTCTCCCCCAAGTTTTCTTCTTTTATATGCATACAAGGGTC
>JASDQU010316431.1:2280-13310 GCA_032191745.1 Picea mariana | reverse complement strand
CACAGCCACTACACTCGCGCACAGAGTTGCTCGCACTCATCACCATAGTCACACACCACTATAAAGAGCACATATTTGGATTGCGCACAGAGCTGCGTTCACTCACCACCACAATCACACACCTCTATACACAGGAGCATGGATTTGGAGCATGAAAGGGAGAGGAGGACGGGAGAAATAGGAGAAGGAGGGAGAGGCACATGGGAGGAGGCTAGGGCATGGTCATTTGCACATAGAGTGGAAGGGAGAGAAGGAGGAGAAGGAGAGAGAGGCACATGGGAGGAGGGCACATGGGAGGAGGTTAGGGCAGATGAATTTGTAGAGGAGGGAACACGGACTTGCAGAGGAGGAGGGCACACAGATTTGCAGAGGAGGAGGGCACACGGTTTTGCACCGAAGGAGGGTACACGGCCAGAGGAAATGGTTTGACTTCTTTCTCCTATCTCTTGAGTGTGCATGCTAATTGTTTGATGAAATTCTTGATAGAAATGCTTGATAGAATGCCTGATGAAATGCTTGATAGAATGCTTGATGAAATGCTAAGTCATCCTTTTAGAATGCTCCAATTATACCCTTAGCACTAGGCTCATAATCGGTTTCAAAATTTAAGAGACCTAACCATAATTGTTTACAAATCACACATGACCAATCCCCTTGATTGTGCCATGAGAAGAAAAAATCCCCATGGGAGTAGTGTTTACCCTGGTCGTTAAATGCCTTGACACTTAGCTTCATCACTTCTTATCACATAATTGATTTAGGGGATTAGAAGTCAACTTTGTTTTTAGTCTTATCCCTACTCTCCATCATAACTAAGCCATCAAATTTTCTCATGATTTCATGCCCAACCTTCTATGCCCATGAAATTGTAGCATAGGTTAGTCATCCCAATCGACACTTTCATTTTCTAATCAATGGTAAAGTTGAAAATAATGAATCAATGTGTAAACACTTTAAATTCAAAGGAATTGATTAGACACTTGCTTCTTGGATGATTTCTTCTTTTGCAAATGGTGTCTAGGAATGGTAGGATTCCTCTTCCCGAGTTGGAATTTTTCTAGATAATTAATGATCATTTTGTTGATGATTAAGACTAGCAATCCTAGAATCATACCATGGAATTCCTAACTATATTTTTCATTGCCTCATTTTCTAGTATTCAATGGGCCATGACCCAATGTTACATGTAGAGCCAATGCTTAGTTCCTATGTGGTTTTTTTTCCAACACTAGACTTGGATATAGTCAAACCACTTCTTTAAGTTTCTGGGTATCCCCTTTTGTTTCTAGGTCTCTCCTAAAAATCTGTGGGAAGTGGTGGTGCAACGATAGAGAGGAATATTAAGAAGTGAATCACTAAACCTTCGTCACTGGAAACTAAGTTCCAAATCTATACCAAATTGTTATCACCACTCATGTTTACTACTCTTATTGTTAGGTCCCTTCTAAGGTTGCCCGAGAATATCTTGAAAATTTATTTATGCTAAGTCAACTTATAGGATAGGCTTTCACTGAGCTAGTTTGTTTTTATGCTTTACATCTAGAGATTTTAGGGGAATGGGAATTACTAGAACTGGGGTTCGAACCCAAGTGTTTTGTGCAAAGTGGGTGATTTGAGTCATGGAGGGAAAAGAGGATTAGAAAAGTCTCCTTAATAATCACATTAATTAAGGGATTCCATTGGGAAAAAAAGCATGGCAATACATTTCCTAAAAAAATAATTTGGTACAAAGTATCTATAAATCCAATGAAGCGATCAAACCTTTCTTTGCCTAGAAAGAATCCTCTCTCAAAACAATTCTCTCTTTTAATGAACATTTCTTGTGGTGATCAACTTTAATTATTATTGCAGGTAATCCTTTGGTTTAGTCCTCCTAATTCTTATCCCTAAATTTGTTTCATTCAGGCATCCACACAACCAATGAAATGTTTAATGGCCTGGCCAAAAATTGGCTACTTGTGTGGGAAAATATTAAGTGAAAGTTATCCCTAGTTAATACTAACAAGATTATCATATAAATAATCCATTAGCTTATTCTTAAAGACTTTTTGTTAAATTTAAGTATCCCTAAAACTCATACTTATTGGTGTTGGGACGGGAAATTGGGTACATCCATGACATTTCACAACTAAAATTAAACCATGGGGTACAAGTGGTTTTTCTCTAATCATTTGAAGGCCATTTGAATCAAATATGACAACTGAAATCCAAGCAAAGAGCATGGTTTTTTTTTCTAAGAATCGTATGGAAACCCATTCTTGAGCCAAAAAAGCAGTTTTTACATGGAGCCTTGTTGTGGGAGGCATACTTGCAAATAAAAGACTCAAGTAACTAAAGGTGAAAAAGGCATCTCAAGAGTGTTAGGAAATTAAACACTTCCACTCTAAACCTATTCTCTTCTTGATCCTATTCTCTTTTGGGATTTTGTAATTGGGGTGGAAAAAATAACTCTTTAATTATATTACCTTGAAAGGGCTTTTCATTTTATCTATACCTTGCCATACCCATGCCCTATAGAATAATTTTCATCTTTCATTTTTTTTGTAAGTGCTTATATTAATCATCAAAAGATTGTTTACACTATGTGTTCCCTCTTGTTAGAATTGGAAAACATATGCTTATATGTGTTTAAGCAAAATTGAATATCCTTGGTTTATTGATATTGTCTTTTGATATGATTTTCTTATCTTGGTTTTTTGAGTCACACACCTATTATTTCTTCGACAACATGGATGACATCTTTGCAACTATTTTCTCTTGAAGAGTTTGAATATAATTCCATTTCTTGTCTTCTATGTTCTATGATCCATGGTTGGCAAAAGAGCTAAATCGTTGGCCTTGATTATGGAGCCTAAGCCTGAGGGGATAAACAGAGTTGAACTTGTGACCTCCCCAACTTTGGGGGAGAGATCTCATGTTTGGCTCATGAATGCTTGAGCTAACCCTCAGGGCTTCTATGTTCTCCAATATATTGCATGGTAGCAATGTGGGTTCTCCATTGTTATTTATTATCAAGGAGAGGTTTTCATGATAGGCCAACACCCTCTACATCAAGGGTGGTTAGGTTTCTAACAAAATTGTGGCTATATGTTTCTACAACAAAGAGGCAACAAGAATCTAGGTGTGGAGGGAGCTCACCATGAATTGAACTTGGTTCATCATTATGGAAACTGCTTCAAATTGCCTCTAAACCATAGTGCGACAGGTGTGCATGTGTACACACACACATATCTTGAAAATACTATATTCTCCATTACATATCCCAAGGCCCTTATTTTCATGAGCGTAATTCGATCTTTGTTGTGTGCACTTGGTCAAAAATAGCTCTGCCTATTTGGCACAAAAACACTTTAGACACGTGTAACCTCAAACTTGTTAACTTGGTGCTCAACAAAGGGTTTAGTATATTGTGTGGTTTGTGCCCTGCCTGTTGATGCAGGAGAATCGTTGGCAATCGCACAGAGGTAGGACCAATCAATACATGAGAGTTCTTCCAGAAATTCAATGTTGGCAGTTGCAGCCAATTTATAAATCCACCTTAACTCAGCGCTGAAATTTACCTTTGGAGGCATGCTTGAGCCAGTGCTAAATTTTACCCTTTGTGGCACGTTTTGAAAATCATAAACAGAGCAGGAGTTTCCACTATGGCTCTGGAATGCGACTGAACTAAGATAGCGTAGGATGAATTTTAGAGTAGGAAAGTAGCCAAGGGAAACCCTAGAAATATTTTTGAGTTAAGTAGAATTTTGTACGCCCAGTTGGGAGAGTGACAATATAGAGAGAAATTAGTTGTAAGAGAGAAATGTGAGTTAGCATGAGATCTCAGTTTTGAGTTACTGAAATTTGACGGTAATTGTAGCCATTTTGGCACTTGTGAATATAACAGAAGGAAAATCAATCCAAATGTGTGTGTGTGAATGTTATTTGCAATTTCCTGTTATTTCTGTTTTCATGAACAAATGAATGAATCTCCATAGAGGAGAACAAAACTGTGACTTTTAGCTTTCAGTTTCAATTGTTTCTCTTCATTTGAAGCTCTGCAAGGTGTGCATCGAGCTAGAGAGGAACGCAAGGAAATCAGGAGGAATTTATCTGTGAGAAATACCATGGATCTAAGTTATCAAAATCCCTCAGACGCAAGGAGTGCACAGGAAATTGAAGTCTGAACCAGACAAAGCTCAAGAGGAATAACACATTGAAAAGTGTTATCAAGATCCAGGAACCCATTCCTCAGAAGAAGAGAAGGCTGAGCCTTAGAAGACTTAGAAAATATTCTAATTCTGAAGCGAGTAAAATCTTAGGAGGAAGAATGTCGTCGAGTGTTGGATCACGGTGGATAATCCCGCAGACCGTCCGATTTGAGGTAGGTGCACAGGCTTTAACACTGTGTAGATCCAGGAGGGGAGATCTTGAAGATATAAATGGACAGTGGAGAACTTCACGGAGGAATGCAAGACCCCACAAGTTGTTGGATCAAGTGGAGTTGCGAGGAGGCTAGTGACGGGGAAGAGATCATAGCGTAGATCTAGAGAGCATTGTGAGCCGTTCATCAAGCACCTCAAGATTTCGGCATTTTGGAAACCGAGAGTACAAGGGTCAACAACATGGGACTCTCGACTGGTGGAACCCCAAAAATATCAAAGCCATCAGATCTTTGAAGGCCTAGAGCTGTTGATCCATGGTGAGGGGAGATTTCATGATTTCAATGACTGGGTGGAGGAGCGAATAGATTTCACGCAGGGTGAATTTGTGAAATGTGAAACATCGAAATTATCGTAATCGTCAGTCCAAGAGGGACCTGAGCCATAGATCTTGTGTCATCGGGATTTCATCATTCATGACTTGGAGGGGTGAGGCATCTTCTTGGAGGGGTGAGGCATCTTGTATTGCAGGTTATGATACTGCTAATCGCGACGCGCTTCTGTAGTGAAGCTTGTGGTCATGGGTGTATGGTCACGTGAGTTGGGAAAAGGGAGGAGCTAACCTTCGTTAGCCCTCATTGGAGTTTTGGGACTTAGAGGGGTCTGTGTTGGGGGACTATCGCATCAGAAATACCAAAACACTAAAAGGTGATGCGCCTTTTGGGGACGCACCTTTTGGGCTATTTCATGGTCGCACCTATGGTCTCATGGAGTCTGGGCTTATGCTTAGTGGTGATTCGTATGGTGAACACAGACAAGGGCATGTGGACTTAGTGTCAAGGGTTCCAACTCTGAACCAAGAGAGAGTTATTTCGGCTCCTGAATCAAAGATCCTGATCGGGAGGTCACGCAGCCCTTAGGAGGGATAGGGGGTCTGCATCAGGTGGTATCAGAGATGATTGTTATTCATCTGTAGAATTCAGATGAAAGAGAAAGAGGAAGAGATAGAGAACTCAGAGTTGTACTCTATGTATGACAAACAATCAACACAATGCCTCTAAGGAGATGGGAGGCACCTTTAGCCAATCGTGTTGTAGAGAGGGAGATGCGAGAACTTCACACCAGATTGGAAAAATTGGAAGCAGTGCAAAGAAGAGCACCTAATGTTGGAGACGTCAGTGAAGCAGAAAGCTAAGAGGTTGAAGTTGAAGAAGCTGCAGGAGAGGGTGATGCAGAAGGATGTTTGTTGAGAGCAGTTGCTAGATTGGAAGGCAGATCTAAAATCGATGTTCCCATATATGAGGGAAACCTAGATGCTGAAGAACTATTGGATTGGATAAGATCCATGAACAAAATTTTTGACTATGAAGACGTTGATGAGGAGAAGAAGGTGAAGCAGGCAGCCACCAGACTAAAAGGGCATGCATCACTGTGGTGGGACGAACTGCAGGCTGAGAGGAGAAGTAAAGGCAAATAGAGGATAAAGAGTTGGAATAGAATGGTAGCCAAACTAAAGGCTAAGTTCATACCCAAATACTACCAGGTCAATCTGTTCAACAATATGCAGAACCTTAGACAGAAAGGGATGACAGTTAAGGAGTACACTGAGGAGTTCTACCAACTGAACATCAGAACTGGACAATGGGAGAGAGATGAAGAGAAAGTTGCCAGATATATAAATGGCTTGAGATATGAGATCCAAGACGAGCTCATCATGATGTCAGTCAGAACCATGGAGGATGTTTTTCAGTTTGCACTGAAGGCAGAGGATAAGATGAACATAAAACAAAGTCAGCGAGGAAGAGGTAAAAGCTTCGTCCCAAGCAAGAGAAAGGGATTTAACTGTGACAAAGCACATCAGTCTAGGGATGAGGCTGAGAAACCACACAATCACTCGGAACGAGGAGGAAGTTCTAGGGAAAGACAAGGTGGTGGAATAAACTCTTTTAGAGGAAGAGGCAGAGGAGGAGTAAGATGCTATGCCTATGGAAATACAGGACACATGTATTGGGAATGCCCTGAGAAGAAGAAAGGAGGAGGAGAAGCTCAAATTTCAAAAGCACAACAAACAGATGTTGAAGTAGAAGGAGAAAAGGATGGAGCATCCTTGACATTGAGAAAATTTCTCTTAAAACCAGAGGTAGAAATTGAAGAGCCAGTGCAGAGAAACAGTCTCTTCAGGACAACTTGCATGACTAAGGAAAAAGTATGAAAGATAATCATTCACAGTGGGAGCACTGACAATCTAGTATCCACAGAGATGGTAGAGAAATTGGAGCTGAAGACAACTGCACATCTAAAACCATACAAGGTCTCATGGTTGCAAAAAGGACACCAGGTAATGATTACTAAACAATGTCTAGTTGAAATTAAAATAGGAGGATATAAAGATGAAATCCTATGTGATGTAATTCCCATGGACGTATGCCACATTTTGTTGGGAAGACCATGGTAGTTTGACAGAAATTTCATTCACGATGGAAGGAAGAATACATATACATTGGAGAAGAATGGTAGAACACATATGTTGTTTCCAATGGAGGAGAAAAGAGTGAAAGAGGAAGCTAGCACAAGCATACTTCTCATGAGTGGGAAGGAACTCTTGAAAGAAGTCAAGGAAGAATGGGAGATGCAGTTTGTTGTGGTGAGGAAGCCCAAAGTCATCCTTACAGGTACATCAATGGATGATTTGCCTGAAGAAGTTCAGGAACTATTGGATAATTTCACTGAAATAGTGGTAGATGAGCTGCCAAACTCATTGCCACCCATCAGGAGTATCAATCATCATATCGACTTGATACCAGGAGAAAGTCTGTCGAAAAAAGTAGCGTACAGATTAATACCTCGAGAGAATGGGGAGGTGAAGATCCAAGTCCAAGAATTGTTAGACAAAGGTTTGGTCAGAGAAAGTTTGAGTCCATGCACAGTACCAACTGTGTTAAGCCCAAAAAAATATGGAGGATGGAGAATGTGCACAGACTCGAGAGCCATCAAAAATAACACCATCAGGTACAGATTTCCTTTACCCAGAATGGATGATTTAATGGATTGCTTAAGTGGAGAAAATTTATTTTCTAAGATAGACATGAAAAGTGGATATCACCATATTAGGATGAGAGAAGGTGATGAATGGAAAACAACCTTTAAGATGAGTGAAGGTCTGTATGAGTGGCTGGTTATGCCATTTGGCTTAATGAATGCCCCGAGCACTTTTATGAGGTTGATGAATGAAATTCTAAAATATTTTATTGGAAATTTCGTGGTTGTATATCTGGATGATGTATTGATCTTTAGCAGGACTAAAGAGGATAATTTAAAGCACCTAACTCTAGTAATGAGGAGGCAACAGTAGGAGAGGCTGCTGATCAATTTGAAGAAGTCCTCTTTTATTAAGACAAGACTCATTTATTTGGGTTTCGTGATCTCTTTGAATGAACTGAATATGGAACTAGAGAAAGTGAAAGCGATCAGAGAATGGCCGTCACCAAGGAGCATGTTCGAGGTAAGGATCTTTCATGGTATAACAAGTTTCTATAGGAAGTTCATTAAAGACTTCAGTGGAATTTGTGCACCAATGATGGATACAATGAAGAAGTGGCACAAGTCTTTTAAATGGATAGAGGAGGCTGAAAAAAGCTTCAATATACTGAAGGAGAAGACAACAGAATGACCAATTGTGATCTTGCCGAATTTTGGGAAGACATTTCAGGTAAGATGTGATGCAAGTGGAGTTGCAATAGGAGCAATTTTGAGTCAGGATAATAGACCTATTGCCTATTTCAACGAGAAGCTGAATGAGACTAAGAAGAAATACTCCACATATGACAAGGAGTTCTATGCCATAATTCAAGCATTGAAGAAATGGAGGCATTATTTTGTCTCGCAAGAGTTTGTCTTGTATAGAGATAACCAAGCTTTACAATTCATAACCAAATAGGAAAAACTGAATCAGAGGCATGCAAAATGGGTTGAATTTATGCAAAATTTTACTTTTCTCATAAAACATATTGTTGGGAATGCTAACAAGGTTGCTGATGTGTTAAGCAGAAGATCTTTGATCATGCAGGAATTCCAGGTGAAGACCTTGGGGTTTGAACACCTTAAGGACATGTATCATGATGATGCAGATTTCAAGGAGGTATATGAAGCATGTGTTAATCCTATGTTGAGGGATAGAAGTCAGTGGACATAGTACATGATTCAGGAAGGACTGTTGTTCAGAGGAAATTAGTTGTGCATACCAAAATGCTCAATAAGGGATAATCTTTTGAAGGAAAAACATAATGGAGGATTGGCTAGACATTTCAGCCATGATAAAACATTTGCACAGTTGAGCAGTTCATACTATTGGCAAGGTATGAGAACAGAGGTGATAAATGTTTTGAACAGATGTAGGATCTACCAACATGCAAAGGGGAAAAGACAAAAAATTAGATTGTATGAACCATTGCCAATACTAGAGAGGCCTTGGGATGCAATAAGCATGGATTTTGTGTTGATATTGCCAAGAACACAAAGGGGATTTTATTCCATATTTTTGGTTGTGGAAAGATTCTCAAAGATGGCACATTTCATCCCATGCCAGAAGACCAGTGACGCAATGCATGTTGCAAATCTGTTTTTCAAAGAAGTTGTGAGACTTCACGACCTACCCAGGAGAATTGTCTCAAACAGAGACATAAAATTTGTTGGTCACTTTTGGAGGACATTGTGGAAGAAAATGGGGATAGAATTGTCCTTCATCTCAGCTTATCACCCTTTGACAGATGGGTAGACTGAGGTGGTAAATAGAAGTTTGGGAAAATTGTTGAGGAGTTTAGTCACTGAAAATCATAATCAGTGGGATCAAATTCTGCCACAAGCAAAATTTGCATACAATGACTCACCAAACATGAGTACTGGAAGGAGTCCATTCCAAATACTCTATGGAAAGCAACCTAGGTGAGTGTCTGAGTTGAGAAACTTGGAACAGGGTGATATCATAAGTGTTGGAGGAGAATATTTTGCTGCAGAAATGCAAAAACTTCATAGCCAGATCAGAGAATAGTTAAAGAGTTCTAACCAGAAGTACAAGCACAGAGCTAATCAACATCGCAGGGAACTTCAACTTGAAGTAGGAGATCATGTTTTAGCACATCTCAGGAAGGAAAGGTTCCCTAGGGGAACATATAACAAATTGAAGATGAAGAAGATAGGACATTGTAAGATCTTGAGGAATTTTGATGCAAACACCTATGAGATCGAGCTACCAGATGGTGTGGTCATTTCTCCCATATTCAATGTTTTAGACCTGTATCCTTATAGGAAAAATGACATAGAAGGGTCAAAAGATCAAGGAAAGATTCAATGGGAGAAACAAATGCCTGTGGCAGAAAAGCCGCAGATGGAGAGAATTATTGATCAAAGGATTTGCAAGAAGACCAGGAGGAAGACTTATTTTGAGTATCTGGTCAAATCGAAAGGACATCCAATAGAAGATGCTAGTTGGGAAAACGATGTTGCTATTCCAAAGTAGGGAAAGTCAGTAGAGGAGCTCATGTACAGGAGTCCATGAATTTTTATCAAGGGGAGTATGATGCAGGAGCATCGTTGGAAAGTGCATAGAGGCAGGACTACTCAAAATTTGAGAGTTCTTATAGAACTTAAACATTGGAATTTGCAGCCAATTTTGAAATCTGCCTTAACTCAGCGCTAGAATTTTCCTTTGCAAGCACACTTGAGCCAGTGCTGAATTTTACCCTTTGAGGCACATTTTGAAAATCATAAATAGAGAAGGAGTTTCCACTACGGCTCTGGAATGCGATTGCACTAAGATAGCGTAGGATGATTTTTAGAGTAGGCAAGTAGCCAGGGGAAACCCTAGAAATATTTTTGAGTTAAGTAGAAGTTTGTATGCCCAGTTGGGAGAGAGACAATACAAAGAGAAATTAATTGTAAGAGAGAACTGTGAGTTAGCAGGAGATCTCAGTTTTGAGTTACTAAAATTTGACTGTAATTGTAGTCGTTTTGGCACTTGTGAATATAACAAAAGGAAAATTGATCCAAATGTGTGTGTGTGTGTGTGAATGTTACTTGCGATTTCCTGTTATTTCTGTTTTCATGAATAAGTGAATGAATCTCAACAGAGGAGAATAAAAATATGACTGTTAGTTTTCAGATTCAATTGTTTCTCTTCACTTGAAGCTCTGCAAGGTGTGCATCGAGCCAGAGAGGAACACAAGGAAATCAGGATGAATTTCTATGGAAGAAATACTGTGGATCTAAGTTATCAAAATCCCTCAGATGCAAGGAGTGCCTGGGAAATCAAAGTCTGAACGAGACAAAGCTCAGGAGGAATAACACATCAGAAAGTGTTATCGAGATCTAGGAACCCATTCCTTGGAAGAAGCGAAGGTTGAGCCTTCGAAGACTTAGAAAGTATTCTAAGTCTGAAGCGAGTAAAATCTCAGGAGGAAGAACTTCGTCGAGCGTTGGATCACGGTGGAGAATCTCGCAGACTGTCCGATTTGAGGTAGGTGCGCATGCTTTAACACTGTGTATATCTAGGATAGGAGATCTCGAATATCTGAATGAACAGTGGAGAACTTCGAGGAGCAACGCAAGACCTTGCAAGTCATTGGATCAATTGGAGTTGCAAGGAGGTTAGTGATGGGGAAGATATCTGAGCAT
>JASDQU010316430.1:0-13333 GCA_032191745.1 Picea mariana | reverse complement strand
AGGATTCCAGTGCATCAGATACATTTACATGGAAAAATGATTCACTATGGTACAAAGATCGCTTGTATTTATGTAAGAACTCCCAACTCAAACAAAAGGTGTTATTGGAATTGCACACCTCTCTAGTAGGAGGGCACTTGGGATTTTTGAAAACCTACCATAGAGTCAAGAAGGATTCTTTTTGGGATGGCCTTAAAACTAATGTTCAAAGGTTTGTGGTAGAATGTTTGATTTGCCAACAAAATAAGGTGGAAACAATTAAGACCCTAGGTCTTTTACAACCATTATCCTTCCCAAGTCAGCGCTGGGAAGAGGTTTCCATGGATTTCATCACAGGGTTATCGAAGTCTGAAGGAAAGAGTGTCATCATGGTGATTGTTGATAGACTGACCAAGTATGCACACTTTTGTGCACTCTCTCATCCCTTCAAAGCTAGTACAGTTGCCATCGCATTCATGGAGACAGTTCAAAAGCTACATGGCAGCCCAAAGATTATTGTAAGTGATAGAGATCTCATCTTCACTGGACATTTTTGGACATAATTATTTTCTTGTTTGGGGACTCAATTGGCTCATAGCTCATCCTATCATCCTCAATCTGATGGACAAACTGAGATAGGGAACAAATGTCTGGAAGGCTACCTTTGTTGCTTGGTCTCTGATAAACAAACATAATGGTTCAAATGGTTACCCTTGGCAGAATGGTGGTATAACACTTCCTTTCACACTGCAACAAAAATGACACCATTTATGGCACTCTATGGATACCACCCTCCTTCCATCACTTCTTCTCTAAAAGAAAAATCTAAGGTTCAAGAAGTGGAAGATCACATCGAGCATCAACAACAAGTTCTCCAAATCTTAAAGGATAACCTGACCATGGCACATAATCGCATGAAAGAACAAGCATATCAACATCGTAGTGACAAAAGTTTTGAAGTAGGGGATTGGGTGTTTTTAAGACTACAACCATACAAACAGATGTCCCTCAAGCAAGCCAAAAAGGATAATAAATTATCACCAAAGTACTATGGCCCTTATAAGGTGTTGCAAAAGATTGGTACTATGGCATACAAATTGGAGTTGCCTGCATCTTCACGAGTACACCCAGTTTTCCATGTTTCATGCTTAAAGAAGGTTATAGGCGACAAGATCCCAGTTCAAACTATATTGCCAGAACTTGACGAGGAAGGAAAAATCATATTGGAGCCTGAAGCCATCACTAACACAAGAGTTTGCTAGCTGAGGAATAGATCCATTTCAGAGTATCTCATTAAATGGAGGAAACTACTGGCTGAAGATTCCACTTGGGAAGATGAGTCTTTTATACGGAAGCATCCAGAGTTACTCAAGCGTTGCAGACAACACTTGTCTCAAAGGGAGGGGCATGTTAAGCCCTAATATTGGCTCATTACCCCTTAATTGGGGCATATTACATTAGTAATGTTATTTTATTTATGTAGGCTTTATTCCATTAGTTTTAATTATACCTCCTAGTCTCCTATATATACCAAGGAGACATTTTCATTTGGAATCATCTTGGAATTGTACATTTATGTGGGCATAAGTAGGTTGCCCCCTCGAAGAGGCTTATTATCTGAATTTCTCTCTTTTTCAAGGCGTTGAGTACTTATTCTGAGGTTTTTCTATGCTATATTGATATTTGGTTCATAACACATGTATTGTGGCCAACATTTCTTTTTCACAAATGGGTTTGAGTAAGTTTTTTCCTTTAAGTTGGTTGCTTTCAAAGGCAAGGGGCCTTCCTTATTGCATTAAAATTGTACCAATGCCATGGCCCGAGGCATCACACTCCACAATAAATGTTTTTGTGAAGTCATGGGTGGCTAGGACAAGAGTTGTACTCATAGCCTCCTTACATTTTTAAAAATCTTTGGTTGCTTCTTGAGTCCATGAAAATGCTTCCTTCTTTAATAATGTTGTTAGAGGTGCCCCTATTTGACCATAGTTCTTAACAAACTTTCGGTAATATCATGTGAATCCTAAGAATCCTCTAAGTTTCTTCAAGGTTTTGGGAATTGTTCATTCCATCATAGCTTTAATTTTTTTAGTGTGCACTTTTACACCTTCAAGAGATACAATATGACCCAAATATTCCACTTCTTGAACCCCAAAGGCACACTTGGAAGGATTTTCATAAAATCGTTGCTCTTCCAAAGTTGTAATATTATGTCAACGTGATCTTCCCAAGATTTGTTGTAGATTAGTATGCCATCAAAAATACTAACACACATTTTCTAAGGAAGGGTTTGAAAATAGAATTCATCAAGCTTTGAAAAGTTGACGGTGCATTAATAAGTCCAAATGGCATAACCAAAAACTCATAATGACCTTTGTGTGTTCTAAAGGCTATTTTGGAATGTCCTCTTGCCTCATTATGATTTGATGATATCCCGAACGAAGATCCAATTTAGTAAAGGAATTGATCGATGCAATTCATCCAATAATTCATCAATGACAGGAATATGAAACTTATCTTTGATGGTCATTTTGTTGAGTTGTCTATAATTTGGACACATACGCCATGGACCATCCTTTTTCATAACCATCACTACTTGTGAAGTGAAAGAAATTTGGCTAGGTTGAATGATGTCCACCTCTAACATTTCTTGGATCATACACTCAATCTCACTCTTATGTGCATATGGATACATGCAAGACCTAATGTTAGGTGGTACACTTCCTGGTTTCAAATGAATGGAATGGTCATGATCTCAATTAGGTGGAATACCCTTAGGGATCTCTCAAAATACCTTGGAATGGTTGTTGATAACTATTTGGAGGTCCACTAGAGTAGAGGATATATATGTTTGAACATCTAGTGAGCACAATTGTGCAATTACACCATGGTGTCCCTTTTTGAGTAATTTAGTCATGCTATTAGAGATTATCACCTTAGAGGGTTTCTCTTGGATACCTATAAGCTCAAGTTCCTTTCCTTATGAGGAAAATCTCATTAAAAGATCTTAAAAATTAAGGGCCATTGTTCCCAATTATTGTAACAATTGGATCCCTAATATGACACTAGCACCACCCATTTGGATGGAAATCATGGGATTGTCCAATAAATACTCCCCCATACTGAGCTTAATACTATGGCACTTCCTAGAACAATTTATGGTACCTCAATCTACAATCATTATTTGAAACTCTGGTGTTGTAAATACAAAGCAATTGAGATCTTTTGCTAATTTGTAATTGATGAAGTTATGGGTACTACCAGAATCAATCAACCATGTTACCTTTTTCTTTTTGATGTATCCTTGTATCTTGAGGGTTCATGGAGTACTTATGTTGGCCAATTCATGACAAAATATCGTTGGAGTAGTCTCTTCTAGATCTAATCTTGTGATGGTTCCAATTCTTGATCTTCTTCCCCTTTGTAGTCTATGTAGAATATTTTCTTCTCATCGCATTTATACCCCTTGCTATACTTGTTTTCACAATTGAAACATAGTCCCTTTTCTCTTCTTTCATCCATTTGTCGACGTGTCAACCTTGTTGGTTGAGTGAGGTTAGGATAGGGAACATGGTGCTCTCTATAGTTGTCAGTGGCCACCCTTCTAGTAGCCATATTTTGTTTTCCACTTTCCTTGCCATACTAAAAGCTTTCTTTAGGTATTTAGGTTCAAAGATATGCACCTCATGTTGAATGTTCTCCTTTAAAGTGCCCATAAAGAGATCTAACAAATTATCCTTAAGAATGTTCTTTACCTTGAGAATGAGCTTTTGGAATTGTTGAATGTGACTTGTAATTGGACCTTTTTGCCGAAGATTTATCAATTGATTAAAGAATGTATTGTTCTTAATATCCCCATAATGTGATATCAATTCATCTGTAAAAATGGGCCAAGAGATAATAGAATTCTTGCTTCTTTCACAAAACCATTGATACCAAACACATTGATCATTTTCCAAATACAAGGATGCAATAGGATCCTTTTGTAAGCTTGGCACTTGGTGTCGATAATAGTATTGCTCCATCTGGAATATCCATGTTATAGGATCTTTACCATCAAACTTCCTCATATCGATATTTGGAATGAAGTAGTTCCTTGGTGCCTGATGAGTGCCTAAAATGGAATACTTTCAGCACCTATCTATACCTTTTTGCTTACCATTTTTCGTTAATCACTTCCCTTTTTTATACTTCCTTTACCTAGTTCACCTCACTTATCACTAAGGTATGAATCCTTCCCCACATGCCATTATTACGTTATTTTTGCATAATTCTTAAAATCCACTCATTACTTTCAGTTACTAATATTGTCACATAAGAGAATACAACAATTGCAACACCTCAAAGTGGCTGCAACACTTCTCTGCTGCAAGTCCAAGTGATGCAGTTTCGGGTGTAAACCAAGTTGCTGCAATTCCAGGCACAAACCAACTACTGCAACTCAAGGTGCATACGTAGTTGTTGCGACTCCTGAAAAACCGTTGCAACTCCGATCATGCTTTTCATTGATGCGACTCCAAATAAAGCTCACCAACACAACAATCAATGCTGCAGTTGGCACTTGGGAAGCAATCTTCATGGAGAAATGTGACAAGAGGCAAGTTGGCAATTAAAGGAGAAATCAATTTGCTTATCGAGTCAACGCACACCCGATTCCCACTAAAGTTTGATATAATCTTTGTAACCGGATGCATTGTCGGATTCCCATGGTTTTCCATCTATTGCTTTGTATAATTTTAGACAAAAGGCATGTTGTGTAAGAACCTCAACTTCCCCAGAGCCGAGGGAGAGGAAAATGTTCTAGTAATTACATTTTGATGTTATTCTATCTTTAAGAATTCGACAATAAATGTTTGTTCCTACTTTCATTTGCGTGTCGATGTATTGTTGATCATGTGATTCTGGTTTTGTAGCTCAATACCTCACCTAAGGGGGTAGGGACCCCTCCTTAGTCAGGTATTCCCTGTAACAATAGGATTAGAAATTAAAATTTTAATTATGTTCAGTTTATTTTATCATTGTTTGCTTTCAATTGTTGTAACTTAAGCAAGTCACCAATAGATCATAGCATAAGTTTCAATTTCGCAAGTGTGATCTTAATTTCCGCAAGTGTGATTTCAATTTCCGCAAAGTGTGATTTCAATTCTTGCAAGTGTGGTTTTAATTTCCACAAGTGTGATTTCAATTTTCATAAGTGATTTCAATTTCTTGCCCGTATGTTATTTTCTTTCCTGTAACTTAGACAATAGCATAGTTTGGTGAATTAATTAAAGTATTTTGAATCTTTGAATTGTGACATTAAAGTGCTACAACGCCATAGTAAAAAAACACCACTCTTCTTGCATAAATTGTGCACAACAGTTCACAAGTTCCACAGAAGCCCCAAATTGATAATTAAATGTACAACTCTTCATTTGTTTGCTAAGTTAATTAGAAAGTAATTGAAAAGTCCATCATTGTCAACTTGAATCCCTGATGAAGTGGATCTTGGAGTAATGAATTATCATAATTTTAAGATTCAATATTTTTTCTCTTCAAATATGACAAAGTACTCCCCATATGCAATTGAGTCTCAACAACCTTGTTCTCCTTATTTTCACAATTTCCTTGGATCTCCATATCTCTATTAGGGATCTTCTATAAGGGAATGGTTTCTATGGATTTTTGTATTTCTTCGTTATTTTCATCCATCTTCTTTTTCATGTCCTTCTTATTTTCATTCATCTTATTTTCCATTTGTTCCATGTTCTTTTCCATCTCTTGAATTCTTCTTTGTGTGTTTACCAACTCATCACTTGTTATTAGCATAACACTCAAATCATTAAGTTGGTCCTCCAATTTGGATAGCTTGTTATGTATCTCCTCATTTTCTTCATGAGTTATAGATGAGATTTTTGTAGGTTTAATTAGTGTTGAAATGTTTTTTGGATCCATGTGAGATAACAATAATAATACTCCTCTATTTTATCTTTAACACAAATTTTGAATCACCAAAAACAGATCTTCCAGTGAAAAGTTATACCAATTGTAGGTTACATACCTTTCAAACCCTAATTTTGGAGTATGTTTGGGATGGTTGAACTTTGTCCTTATATATATATATATATATATATATAAACTTTGAACCCTTATGAGTCTAACATTTTGTCCTGCAGTACTTGATATGACTTCTTAAACTCCTCAAAATTTCACAGTCTGAACCTTCATTGACAAAACGTTGCAACAAAAATGCCAAAATGTCTTGTTTAGGACTAATTTTAGGATTAGTAAACGACCCCAACTTCCATGAGATATATCTCACAAATTACAACGATTAAAAATACAAAAAAATTTCCACATGTATTTCACTATGTATTATTGGGATTATGAAAATTTCAGAGTCATAAATTTCACCGAAAATGTTTTATAGCGAAAATAACAAGAATAATCTTTTGACACTAATTTCAGGACTAATCACAAACCCTAACTTCCAAAGAATATATCTCCGAAATTATAATGTCCCAGAACCTAAAATTGGACCAGACTTAACTCGCTATGTCTCCTCAAACTCCACAAAATTTCACTATCGGAAACTTCCCAAAAACAAATTTATAGCGAAACTTACAATATGACTTGTTTTAACATGATTTCAGGATGAGTCAAAAACCTTATCTTACATAGGCTATATCTCTGAAAGTATAACAAACAAGAAATTGAAATGTTTACTAGATGTACTTTGATATGTCTCCTAAGTAACCTCCAAATTTCGTTGTCTGAAGTATTCCATAGAAAAAGTTATAGCGAAAATTCCAAGATGACTCGCTTGAAGCAACAAAACCCTAGGATTGATGCTTTGATACCAAGACTTGAGAATGATAAAAAATCAATGTATAATGGTCCAATTCGAGGAGGAAACCTCATTTTAAATTATATTCAACAATTATGATGAAAGGGTACAATGAAGGGTTCTAGCTTACATACAAATATAACACTAGAAATGTAATAATTCAATATCTAGGGCTTAATAAGGGGTTTTATACTTAACATGGGGCTTTGTATAAGGCTTCAAAGAGACATCACACTAACATTACATAAGGTCGTTGACTTTCCCATATATCTGTCATGTTGATGTTGCTCTTATAATCACTGCCATTGTTGTATTTATTTATGTTGCATAGGGTACATATAAACATATCAGATTTGCCATCAACAACTGTAATCAAAATTACATTGAGTTGTTGCAATCCAAGTAACAATCATGCCAACCAACACCATCTTACAATGTCTTTCATCTTCCATGTTTATGAATGAATACAAAGACATACATATCAATGATGATGTTTTTCCTATTTGTGATTCACTCATGTGGAGCCAAGAGGATGAGGAAGGAACTTCTAGATGGAGAATGCATTGTGTAGTCAAAGACATTTAACAAATTTTCCATGGATATTATAAAAAAGTGGGTGAAGTCAACTTCTAGAAAAAAGGTGAGGGGTCATGGTGGAATTGATGTGGCCATTGGATTAGTGAAAAGTAAGCAATGAAATGACATCCATTAAGCTAGTGATGTTGGACATATTGAATAAGTGGAATGAATGTGCACAATCATTAGTCATGGATGACCTCTATGATAATTTGTAGATTTGTTGGACTTTTAAACAAGGGAGTAAGGAAGTTGTCTAACATTTGGCTTTGAATATCTCTCCCTTGCCCTCATGTGGTAAAGGAAAGACATCATAAGCAACTGAATATAAAATTTATAAAAATAAATAAAAATAAAAATAAACATAACAAAACCATGTTCAAGATATCATGAATATCACCAAGCCAACTTATTGACTAACTTGGAGATGGAAGACTTCATGAAAATTGATTCCATATTTAAATATATCGATAATAATTGTAGCAAAGGCATTAGATCAGATGCCATTGAATATGAAGTAAAATAAAGATAACAAATCCATGGTTGGCATATCATGAATATTGCCAACTCGTGGTCTTGGAAATTGAAGACTTCTTGAAAATTGAATTGATATTTATATATATTATTTATGCCATAAGTGGTTTCCCCTTATGGTTTCTATGTTTGATGCAAACCTAGAAATCACTCATGGCTGTCCAAATCCATTGGATGACCATGAAAACAATTTAGTATGTTCATTCAAATATTGGGTGGTAGTCATAGTGTGTTGGCTTGTTAGGTCAGTTCCTTTCCAAAATCAATGCATGTGCCAATATATCTTCAGTCCATGTGGCAAGGATCTAAATGCTTCATCCTCTTCTTTGTGCACTGGTTGATTTTCTTCCTGCTGTCAGTGCCCATAAGCATGCGACTTTGTAAATTGTAGTGGCGTTATTACTAGATCGACTCAACCAAGAAGCCTAGTCTTTATAGGAATTTGAAATGACGTTGTGTTTCTTTGGTGGAAAAGAGTAGGAAAACCAGCCATCATAGCCAACTGCATATCCCAATAGCAATAGAGTAGCAACAAGGCTTTCACATGAAGGAGGAGGTGAACATAGCAATGGTTGGGATTCTTCATAGCACAATTATTATTCTTGTAGTGAATGGGAGGGAAACAATGACAATTTCTAGGTCTGACAACTCAAATGTGATGGAAATTTCCCTCGCCATGGGAAATATATGACGGTTTATGTCTTGACAACTCTGCATCTCAATATTTTGTTTGAAAAACCCATGCTTTCTGGGTGTTGGGACAATGACAAGGGCTTCAAAGTGGTATGTGTCTAGGGTCATTTGATGCAATGTTACTCCGATACATTTTGAATCTACCATGGCCAGTGGAGGGTGTGTTGTTGAAGTGGACATACATTTTCCTTGTTTTCATTTATCATTTTTGGATGAGTTTTATACTAAAGTTGCATATGAGGTTTTTTTTTTTTGATTCCCCATTTGTGATAGGATTTAGTTGCCAACTGGTCCTTTTAAACAACATACTTTAATCTAAGGTGATTTGGGATAGATGATTATAATTTGCTCAAGGGTGCATAATGTCTTCACGAGTTTAAAATGACATTCATTGCAAATATGACAATGTTTTTAGTTGTTTTCATCCATTTTGATAAAATAAAGAGGATTTCGAGAATCCATAGTGCATAATGTCTTCACGATTTTAAAATGACATTCGTTGCAAATATGACAATATTTTTAGTTGTTTTCATCCGTTTTGTTAATCATTTTGATAAAATAAAGAGGATTTCGAGAATCAATACAAATTATGGAGTCTTTAGGGTCTATGTTTTTAAGCATGAGCCACAATCATATATTGTCCTTCAATCAATGTTTAGTTGAAGAAATTGAATACATAAATATGTGCTCAAGGTCGAACTAGTGTCATGTCATATGGATTAGACAAAATAGAGTTTTTTAAATTTTTTCCAACTAGAAGTTTAAATAAATATAAATTCAATCAAAACCTACATGTATGTTTTTTTATGAATGAAAATAACATGAATGGCAATAACACATGAGGACTAGATTCAATAACGAAAATGGTATACAAGGAGAACTTGTGAGCTACAAGTAATTTCAATCAACTACTTTTTCTACTATTTGCAACAACTAAGAAGCAATTAATGGTCAAAATATTTTTAATCTTTGACAGAGCTTTACGTTGAGCCATCTTCCTAATTCCAGTTGCATTATACAATCATTCAAAATGTAAATCTATGAAATTATAATAAACAAGGACCAATTCAAAGTTTAAAGCCATGAACGAGTCAACATAGAGTTGGCAATTAGGAAAGATCTTGAGCTCAAAGATTTTCTGAAATCAAAACAATTGTTGATATATGAAATGAAAAGTTATGCAAGGGACTAATTAAAAAATCACCATAATTAATATCTTATATAAATCCATAACGCAACTAAATGTGGTTAATGCTGGCATGCAAGTGGAGGATTTGACCAAAGGTATAACTAACCTAAATATGACATAACTTGTTAATGGCCTCCTACATTAAGGGAGGAGGGAGGAGTTGACAAGGAAAAGATTATACACCATCATAAATCTTGCCCTAGAGAAAGAATCTTATATTTTTGTTAGATATAAGAACACTAATGTCTTCTAATGCCTTTTTCTATGTTAGCATTCTATGGTTGTTACTTATTTGTTGCATTGCACATTATAGTGATGTATTATGTTCTCGCGAGTTGTGTTTTAATACAAATCAAACACTTCTATAGAAATTGCAATTTATACTCAAAGTTTGATGGTGATTTTTGTATATAATGGTGTTGTAATTTCTATCTAGAGTTCGACCCACTATTGGCAAAGTCTTCCTCTTGATGTAATTGTTTGTATTACGATCTCATATATATATAGTAAGACATGGATCTGATTTCATCTATTTATTGTTTTTAAGTTTGTTACAAATTGATGAATTACATATGGAATCATAAGGGTTTTCTAAAGATAAATGGTTAAATAAGTTGCTTTCCTCTCAAAGGAAGGATAACACTTTGTTCTTAGACTCAGATGGAGCGCTTCTAGGGTGTGTGCATGTGTTTTTGGTAGGAATTTGTTTTCTTTTATTAGGAACTTGCCATTGTTGTATCACATTTATGCTCTCTTTCTTTACTGCAATTTTTTTTCCGATAAATGATTAGTGTGCTCTCTAATGGGCTAGATAATTTGATTACAAATTACCATGAAGCTAACCTCCCCTTTGGGTATGTTCTCACCCCACAATAAATTTTCTTATTATAACATTTATGTATGGATGGACCATTGTAAGCATTGATAGTGATGCATTAGATGAGCATTGACGATGTTTTGGTTGTTCACTTATAAAAAAAATAGCATTTTCACTTTTATTTAAATTACCTTTGCATGCATCTATCAATTGCACTTGCACATACGTTAATAAGCTTAACACTAACCCCAAAGAAAATTTGAGGCGATGTTGCTTTGAAATGTTAGGCTTGCAACCATGGGTAACTAATTGCTAGATCCCTCCATTTTCCCTCTATAATAACAACAACATGCAAATCAATTGCATTTGTACTACAAATGTTCAAATCAAGTTGGATCCACAATGGTAGCAACATCGAACCACTAAACCTTTCTTTTCAATAGATAAACAATAACAAGGTTTGTATTGTATATTTTGGCTAAAACATTCAGTAAAGACTTTTTGTGTCATCTTGATGTATTGATCAAAGTTCTCTTTGTTTTTTCTTCTTATCCATCATTTTCAAAGTAAATTTTACTTGATGCTCACCTTATATATGGGCATTAATGAATCACCATTGTAGTTTGCAATTATGTAACCAACGAGATTGTTGTGTGTCTTCCTAATTTGTAGTGGTGTTCAAGGATGACCTCTTCAATGATCCCTTGAACAATTCCATCTTTGCAAATACATTCAACACGATCATGAAAATATAATCAAATCATATAGGTGCATCTTCACCTACATTGTTTAACATCTATAAAATGCATGCATCACATCGACTCCCTTTGCCTCTAAATGCATCTACACCGGATTCCAATAGTAGAAACAATGCAACCACATGACCATACTTTAACCTAGGTGCAACACATAAAACAACCCCATTGTGGCCATGGAAATATTTATGCACGACTTGCAGTGTATCCCCTTTTAAGATTTAGTCTTAATAATTATCCTCTACTAACTTTGTCGTGTATAACACTCATATTCATGTGTGAGACATTGTTCAATGCATCATACCTATGCAAACGGGGGAAAGATTTGTAAGTTGTGGCCCTCTTGCATGCTCCCTCAACTTAGTTCACCTTACATGCCTTCCTCCTTGATGTCGCATTATCAAAACCCAGGCTCCTAGATGAATGTTTACTTCAACGCAAATTGTACAAAGTGCATGGTAATTAGGACATGGACATAAAAGAACATCATCAACGAGGTAAGTGAATTATGAGATAAGAAAGATGAATTAATGGATGGTTTTCAAAACACAAAAAATAATATGAATATCATTAATAAGATGTTGTTGAAAAGTCTTTAAAAAAGGATGTGCAACGCTCAATTTATTTAACTTCTTTTCCAACATTGTTACCGACACATGAAAAAACTCTCTAGAGTTTGAGAAGCATCCAAAAGCATTGATCCTAAATTACTACATCCTATGGGTTATATATGTAGTGGACTCCATTGAGGAATTTTTTGAGGACATCATGTCGGTTCATGTTGTCAAAGGTACACGTGCACTAACTCTTCTTTCTCTCATTTGCTTGAATGATCATCATGTGGTCTCTACTTCTCACTGCATCCTTTGATTACCACAATATGGATGGTAGGTTCAAATTTAGTTCAATTTCCTAGATGGTTGGGAAAAACAAGTTATTTCTTGCAAAATTTTATATGTTTGAAACACACTATCAAATGCATATGGTGTAGATTTTAACCTTGTACAATATTCACTGCAAACAGATTTTCAGTAAAAGAACATAAAAAGATACATTGGCAAATACAAACATTACACAGAGATTTTTCCCCGGGAAACGAAAACCGGGAAAACCAACATATTCTATATTCATTTATAGTGATACATTGTTTACTATACAATATACATATAGGAGCCAACGACATCCAAAACCCTAACCCAATGACCTGGATTAGTCAACAACCCTAATTCCTTAACCGGAAATATAAAACCATCGACAAAAAACCATGTGCCGAAAAACCGCCCAACAATGGACATGAAAATCGAGGCAACACGAAAAACGAGGCAAAAATGTGACACATTTCCCGAGGCAAAGATGCGACATTACTACTCGTGTAAAGAATATAACACATACCCAATATATGGATAATGTTATCATTCTCTCTACCTATGATTATGTGTATATGACCATTTTTGCATTGCATTTTTTTTTCCAAGTAACACATCATAGGAAAACCCCCTAGGTAGTTCTCCTCATTTCAAGAATAACATCCAGGGTAAACCCTAGTTTCTTCAGGGCACAGGGCCAGGTCAACAACATGGCTCAAAGCCATTACAACAATATACTTATTATGAACTCAACATGTCACTTGCATGAATGGAACCTATGTAGGGAGGATAACAATCCATCCCACAACCACTTGAACTAGACCTAAATTGACATTTTTGGGTTAAAATTATTACTCTCTTCTTCCCATTCTAATTCCTTACATTTCAAAGTCCAACCACTTATTATAAGCACTCCTAATACTTTGAGAAATCTTACCATGCCTATAAAAAATTAGTTTCACATCTCCTATTTATAATCTCTACATTTTCACATCGACCTTTTCACAACAATTCAATGCATAACCACAAAAATCCCACTTGCAGGCCAATATGAAATATCTGTTTTGTAATATGTTGGAAGCTTTTTGTAGTAATTTC
>JASDQU010316429.1:0-13333 GCA_032191745.1 Picea mariana | reverse complement strand
CACTTGCTCATGTATGAAGAAGTTCAACCACATATGAGCAAGTGTGTGTGTCAGAGCTAGGAGCCATCGAAAGGAGACCTACAACATCAAGGCTCAGGTTGTAAGTTTCACTTTCAATAATGCAATACAGTAATATGTCCCTTTCCCATAATGATGATGTCATCTTATTACATGATTCCTTGATCACATGTATAGACTACGTATTGAATATATTAATCTGCATTTGCTGTGATTGGTTTGTGTTGTTGTGATTGAAACGACGCAAGAGCATCGGAGCAAAGCAAGGAACAATAGAGATTAAAGGAGAGCGTTCATAAGGTATGTCCACCATCCATTTCTCTTAGTTCATTCAATAGTCTAGATCTAGGGAAAGGGTAGTATTCTGTCACATTTTGTTCCAGATCCAGGTGGATCTGGGGAGATTGGTCTGTGTCCGCACTCACGAATTTATCCTGAAATAGTCTGGTCATAGCTCACAGTCATATGTGAGCATAGATGGATGGAATAACCCGAAGAACTTGGGAGAGTCTACCTGCTAGCTCTTAGTTCAGTTCGAAGCATGGAAACCATGGCTGGAAAGATTTGGAAGAGAAGAATGGGATAGAAACCCTGAATGGGGGTTTTTGATTTTCCTAAGAAGAGTGAAAATTTGACGCCCCCACCATGGGTGTTTTACAGGAGAAATCATCTATAGAAGGATTATGAACATGCTCTCCTTGATAATCAATCAAAGGAGGATCATACAATCTCAAATTCTCAACATTGACAACTTCATACATTTGCATATAAGGAGGCAAATCCAAATGGAAGGCATTGTTACCAATCTTTTCAAGAATCTTGAAAGGTCCATATCTAATTGGTTTCCATTTTTTACCTTCTCCTTTAAGCCTCTCTTTTCTAATGTAAAGCCAAACGTCATCTCCAACTTGGAAACTGTGATCAACACAATGCTTGTCATGTCTTGTCTTGTACTTGGCTTGGATCTTTTCCAACTGTTCTTGTACCATTTGATGCACCAACTGAATTTGTTCAATGAACTTATTTTCCCTATCAATGTCATATTGACCATCAATAGCAATATCTTTCCCAAGGATAAACTCTAAAGGAGATTTTGGAAAATAACCAAAACATGCCTCAAATGGAGATGTTTGAGTCAAAGAGTGCTTAGCCTAGTTGTAAACATGCTAAATGTAGTGTAAGTGCTCATCCGAAGACTTAGGATACTTGCTGCAATAACCATGAAGAATATGCACTAATGTTCTATTAACCACTTCTGTTTGACCATCAGTTTGTGGATGAAAAGTTGTGCTCTTTTTCAGCTTGGTGTCCACGAGTGCCCATAAAATTGACCAAAAGTTCCCAATAAATCGAGGATCTCGATTAGAAATAATGGATTTAGGCAACCCAAAATGTACCCAAACATGCTGAAAGAACATTTTTGTCATTTGCTCAGCTATAACCTGCTTCTTACAAGGCATCAAAATACACATTTTGCTGAAACAGTCAACCACAATATAAATATAATCATGATTCCTTTTAGACATAGGTAGACCTCCTACAAAGTCCATGGAAATGATTTCCCAAGGAAGAGAAGGAACCGGAAGTGGAGTACACAAACCCAACTTTCTATTACTAGGCTTGATTGTATCACATAAAGAACATCCTCTTACATATCTTGAAACACTTTCATTCATTTTAGGCCAATATAAATACCTTTGTAAATTAGCCAATGTCTTGCCTACACCAAAGTGGCCAGCAATAAGAAAAGAATGAGCTTCCCTTATGATGTTGAATCTTTCACCCTGTGGAATACATATCTTTCCAATATGATACAAAATTTTATCATGAACATGGTAATCCAATTCCTCAGCTTGGTTATAATGACACAAAGTTGCATAAACCTCTTTAAAATCAACATCTAAAGCATATTTTTCAACATAGCTTTGATGCATGGTAGAATTATGCTTAAGAATAACTGAAGCACTAACAATATGCCTAGAAAGAATATCAACAACTTTGTTATAAATTCCTTTGCTATACCTTATAAGCAAGTGGAATTGTTGTAGAAAACCCATCCATTTGAAGTGCCTTGATTTTTGTAGCTTTGTTTGTGATTGTAAGTATTGCAATGGTTGATGATCTGTGTGAATGATAGTTTCTTTTCCCGATAAATAATGTTTCCATTTTTTCACACTTTGTACCAATTCATACAACTCCTTATCATAAGTAGGATAGTTAATCACAACACCATTAAAAGTTTTAGAATGAAAACAAACGAGCTTACCATGTTGCAACAAGACTTCTCCCATTGCATAATTGATTGCATCTGTTTGGATCTCAAATGGTTGTCTCAAATTTGGAAGTGCAAGAACTTGGGTTGAACTGATTTTCTCCTTTAATACATCAAAATATTTTTTTTGCTTGCCTCCCCATTGGAAAACTTGCTTGATTCTTGTCATTGCATGTAATGGAGCTGCAATTGAAGAGAAGTTAGCAATAAAATTTCTCCAATATTGGGATGCTCCCAAAAATATTCTTACCTCTGCCACATTGTTGGGCTTGGGCCAATCCAAAATGACTTTGACCTTGGAAGGATCAATTTTTAGTTCTCCTCCTCCAACAATATGTCCCAAGTAAACAAGTGAGGTCTTTCCAAACTCACATTTAGACATCTTCAAAAACAGATTTTCTTTCTTTAAGACTTCCAAAACTTTCTTTACATGCATAACCTACTCTTCACGAGATTTTCTAAATATCAAAATTTCATCCAAGTAGACAATCACAAAATCATCAAGAAAAGGCATTAAAACATTATTCATGACTCTCATGAATGTAGCAGGAGCATTACAAAGTCCAAATGGCATTACCATCCACTCAAACAAACCTTTCTTTGTTTTGAAAGTTGTGTTCCAAGTGTCTCCTTCAACAATCCTAATCTGATGATATCCACTTCTCAAATCCAATTTAGTAAAATAATTATAATCTTTCAATTGATCAAGCAAATCATCAATTCTAGGAAGAGGATAACGATTCTTTATTGTAATCTTGTTCAAGGCCCTGAAATCTACACACATGCGCCATGTACCATCTTTCTTTGGCACTAAAACAATTGGTGATCCACATGGCGATGTGCTTGGCATGATGACCCCTTTGTCAAGAAAGTCTTGGATTTGTTTTTTAATTTAGCATTCTCCATGACTAACATACTGTACATACCAATGTTTGGAAGAGGACAATATTGCTGCAATTGTATCTCATGTTGGATAGCCCTTTTTGGAGGAAATTCTTTTGGTTCTTGAAACATCTCATCATATTGGTTAACAACCTGATATAAATCAGATTTAAAATTTGCATCACAACCTTGGAAAGTTTCTTTTTCAACATTCTCTTTGGGTTTGATCATCAAGAGGACAAAATTATTACTAGCATTGACTAATCTCTTCATTTGTCCAGCATTTACAAGTGACAAATTCAACTTGTTTGTATGTGCTCTAATAATGTACTCAGCTCCATTTTTAAATAAATGATACTTGTTCTCATGAAAATGAAAGATGGCTCTCCTATCATATAAGTATGGGCTTCCCAACACAATACCACAAATATCCAATGGAATAACATCAAGCTCTACCTCATCTATAAAATTTGTAGTGATGACACATCTAAGTTTACACCTTCTTGTCACATGCAATTTTGCATTGTCACATATCCATGCTAGAGGGTATGGTTTAGAATGTGGAGTAGTTTCCAATTTTAATTTCTTTACAATGTCTTTAGATATGAGGTTTTCTTGAGATCCAATATAAAAAAGAGTATCTATCTTGGTATTCTTTGAAATCACCCTTATGTGGAAAAGCTCTATTCTTTCTTTTTTATGTTGAGTTTCATTGAGGCTACTACTACTTGAGGAACTAGTACTTTCAATAGAATCCTTACCTTGAAAACCCATGGATGTAATCTTTGTTTCATCACCCGAATCAGAACCTAAATCATGTTGTATGGTTGCAGTAATATTTGGTTTCCCCTTATGGCTGAACTATTTGGGTCTCTTTTTAGGATGAAGTTTCCAACAATGGTATTCATCATGGCCATATTTTGAAAAATGTTTACATGTTAGTTTTTCTCCCTCTTTCTTGACTAAAACATTCTTTCTTCCATTTCCCTTGAACTTATTCTTTCCTTTGTCTCCATGAAAAAAAGGTTTCTTGCTTCCCTCTTGAGTTTCATTCCTCCCTCTTGCTTCCAAATGAGTTTCCTGTACACAAACTTCATCTAGCCTTGTAGGGTTAAACACAAGTATTATGTGCCTCAAGTAGCTATGCAATCCTCCAATATATTTGAGTAAAATTTCTTGAGAAGATAAATCTATACCCCAAATCAAATTTTTTCTTCTAAATTCTTGAGTGTAGCTTTGAACACTTTTCCCTTTAGCTTGTCTAAAGTTTTTCCAATCCATAATAGCTTTCTGCATGTATGCTAATGGATAAAATTGTCTTTTAAGTGCAACAATAAAATCATTCCAAGAGGATAAAACTTTACCATGTTTCTTCATGTCCTCTTGAGTTTTGGCTTCCCACCAAATGAGTGATGCACTTTCCAATATAAGAGAAGCAATATGAATCTTAGTTTCATCATATTTGATCCTTTGTATCCTACAATACACTTCAATCTGACAAATCCAGTTATCCAATTTCTCAACATTTACCTCTCCATTGTACATAGGAAATTCAAACATAATATCAAGCTTAAGCAAATGAGTTTGTATAGGAATTTTACCATGTTGTTTTGGAGAATTTGGAGGTGGTTGTGAAATGGTAGAAGAGGTGGAAGATGGAGGTGAAGGAGGTGGAGTATCACCATTCCCTCCATTTCCTTTTGTAGTTTTATCACCACTATCTCCATTACCCTTTGGAGGGTTTGAGATTTCACCTTGCAATCTTGCATTTCTTTCTTAAAATAAAACTTTCACTATCTATGTCATATCATAGAAATATTTTCCGAAAGTTTCATCCTCTGAAGTAAGAGTTTCATGACTGTCCTTATGAGCCATACTTGGTGAATATCTCCTTGAAGCTTGAGGTGATTTTGTAGTTCTCCTCCTTGACAGTTGAGAACTTGGTTCTACAAGTTGACCTTCTCCTCTTGTGAGCTTCAAACTTGTAAGCATCAGAAAACAAACACTTGAAAACAATCAAACCTTCAAAAACATATGCTCTGATACCAACTTGATATGAAAATGAAATGCTTGAGTCTCTTTAAAAATGCAAGTGAAATTTGTATGTGCTTGGGTAATAGGATCAAGTTACAAACACATAAAATTAATGAGTTTCTACTTAATCATGAGAAACATAAACATTCATAAACAACCATCAAAATACACACATTAACACAACAAAATGATAAAGGAGTTCACCCCTCTCTTGGGATACATCTCCTGGTCCAGCTTCCAATGGATCATTTTCATTAATACTCAAAGTGTCAAAATTAGTTCTTTACAATGCTCAGAATGAGAAATGGATGGCTTCAATGGCTCTGGAACGCCCAAAAACCCATAGTTGGGTTCTTTCTACACCTGGTTTGGCCAAAACCTGAGTTGGAATCACTCCCTAGAAGTTTCTCCCAATTCGTTGTTGTCTTTGCTCGCCAAAACACACCTAGAATGATTGAACTCGGCTTCTGGGTGTTTCTCGTGCCTAAACCCAACACTCACACACATCCCCCTCATTCAGGCATTCTGTTGAATAGTTAGTGCGATTACCCATCTTATTCTTGGAGTTAATCCATCTCACTTATTTACCTATTTTTAGTGACTTTCCATATTTATGAAATTATCTCTCAATTAGGAATTTAGTTCCATTCTTGGACTCTAGTCTTATTCTAAGAGATTTTTTGTATTACTGAATGCATGTTGACCTCATGTATATTTTTCATTGATTTCACACTATATTTTCTTATTATGATCAACTTTTGACTTTAATTAACTGTTGCTAGTAGGAGTGGTTGCTTTTTTAATTGAGCATGCACATGGAAACCCCAACCTAGTGCACACTACTCCTCTTGTGGATATTCCTATATATTGTACTCATGATCAAGGATTAATAAAATGTGATTCGAGTTGGTTTCTTAGTCTCTTATGTGTTAAGATTGATTCTATTTTTCTCTCTCCTCTCTTTCTTTTGCAATTAACTAGTGTAGTATTTACTACTCACAATTAAGTCTTGGAGTGTGGTTTAATCCTACAACATAATGATGAATTTAGCTCATTTAAATGGATGAAAATATGATAAAGTGGTATCAAAGAAATAATATGATGTAAAATTTGTGGTTTCAATAAGTAAAATGTATCCCCAATAGAGAACACATGTTGTTGGGTACATTATAGATCTTATGTTGTCCCCTAGGTTATCCCTTATCTCTTATAGAGGGGCCAAATGTTAGGGTATAATTTGCAATATGCACCTTCATGCACCACTCTATGCATTTGATCCAACTCTCGATCCAATGGGGGGTACCATCAATATTTCATAAGGCAAGGGTCCTTGTCTGTCACCCAAGGAGAACTTGTTTAGATAGATGAAGATCAAAATGAATTTATAATATAGAAAATGGTGCATGGATTCAATCTTTGCTATTAATATAAACAAATAAAAGGATGTTCAATTGTATATTAGAGGTGATTCAAACAAGGCCAACCAATGAGGGGTTTTAACAAGTTTCAAACATAGGAATACTATTTGATCCAAAATTAGTGCTAAAACTATTTTGTTACACTAATTTGAACTGTTATGTAAAAAGCTTCTCAATTTTCCTGCATTTTTTTTTTTAAATTTTGAATTAATAGATTTAAATAAGCAATTTAAATAACTGTTATCACTAAAATTCCGTCCGCAACATTGCATGCAAATGGTTACAGAAATACAACATATCCAAACACCTATTAGTTCACCCACAACACTAAAAATGCATTTCCAAGAGGAAAAAACTATACAACTGGACAAACATTAACATGCATTGAATCACTAAAGGAAGCGCACGCACAGTGCACAGGCCAAAGAATCCCATAGAGTGCACAATGGTCCATATGTGCGACTATGTACGAGAAAATCGACGCACTCCTGTGAACGTCGCATTTATGGTTCTTGTCATCCCCTCACCCACTTATGGACCAACTCCCAACTTGATTTGACCCTCAAATCTGAGCTGAATCCGAATGGGGGGCTGGTCAAAGACCTAAGAGTTCCCTAAAGGGCCCCTTGTCCACACTAAGAATCAGTTGGACATTGCCTCAAATACATGCTATAAATGGAGGCCATGGGTGCACTAAGAATTTAAGAATCTCATAGTATTGTTATGCTGTCTCAATCCTCCTTCAAGGATCCTCTTTTCTTCTTGGAACATTCTAGCAACATTCCATTAAGCTATTCCACTCACCTCTTGAGGGAATAGGTTTGGATTTATTCACCATTTTCTTTCTTGTTTATCATTATAAGAAGAGCTCTCAAATAGGGGAGTCAAGATCCCTCCCAAGGGGGAAGAGGGAATCCATAAGTTCTCCTTTCTCTATGGTGTTTTTCCGACTAATATAGTTATTCATTGGTGGCATAATTTTAGTCATTTGGTTGATTGATTTTGGTTCAAAGTTTCTTATGCATTGTAGTTTTATTTCCTTAGTTGTTTTTAGTTTATTTGCTTGTTTATTTCATGTACCTTGATTATATAACTCATGCACTAACCTTTGTCTTGTCTAGTAGGCCCAACTAGACTTGTAAGTTCCCTTGTTTTTCTCACCCAAGTGGCAAAACAAAACACAACATATTGACAACCATACTGGGGATAAGGTATCAATTTCCTCCCTATGTGGGTTGTTTGAGCATTTATTTTTGACCCATTTGCCTTGTAGGAACCATAACCGGCCTAGCCCTACCTGTCAAGAGCTAAGTTTGGAGTTGGAGGAGAATAATTTCACTTAAAATAACCCCCCCCCCTCCCCGACACGTATCAAAACATGCATGGGTGTTTCAACCCACAGACACACATTCCAAGCATTGTGCGCCAACAACACTTCGTTTCTATGCGCATTTTGTGCACTGTGTGCCAAAAGGTCCTCGGTTGTCTACGCATTGTGAGCCCACTATGCCTCTGTCTGAACTTTCACCCGTGCATCTATCCAGAATTTCAAAATTGTAAGAGTTTTTGTGATGATTTGAAGGCCCCTAGCCTTCAAAATATTTCTTTTTTGCAAATTGTAAATGCACTACACTTAGATTCCTTTCCCACATGAAAGGTTAGTCAAAACATAGGCACTTAGTAGTTTAAAAAGAACCACATTCTCCTCTTTTTCTTTAGTTTCCACATGGATGGCTTGTTTTGATTGTAAATGTTAAGTTGAGATTCTTTGCTATCACATATAAAAACACTTGCATTGGTACTAGAAATCAAATTTTAATCATTGAGTATGCTCTTCTCTCGCACCGTAGAGCGATCTTGAGAATCAGAAAGGTGATTAAGGGGATATTTCATCTCCCTTATCAAAATCTTTAGGAGAGGAAAAAACCCCCCTAGGTCTCCTCTTAGTTTCTTTTTCAAAACATATTGAATTTTTAAGGGCCCATACATGCCCACATGTTGCAAAATTAGGATAGTTTTTGAAATTAATTTCTTAGTTTACATCACTAGGAGAGTTTAAAGATCAAAGCAATGGGCCCATACATGCCCATATGCTTGTTGTTGGAGCCGCCTTTGTTTCTTCTAGCCTGTCTCGAATTTCATGTCTTAATGCTTGAAATCGAAAGATGGTTTTCATATTTTCCATCTGTGGTTTCAAAATCTGAGAAGTCTTATCACGCGAGAAACAATAGTTATCGTACTCTCGAGGCAAGTTCTACTTTTCATCAAAATATTTTTCTCCCTTTGTCCTACCTCGAGATTTCGTATGTCGGATGCTATAGATCACGTAGTTCACAAGTCCTGAGCAACAAAATGGCGAAATTGTTCTAAAATTTTACCCAGGGCAGTAACGATAGTAAAATTTTCCTAAATCATAGTTAAACATCATCGAGTTTTCGCGTCTCGGCGTTTACTAAATCCAAAAGTCTTATTGTCATAACCCTGATAGCCGAAATCATGAAGTTCTTATTTTAGTAACCTGTGTCAAGGTTAAAGGTAAAAGCTTAGCCATGGTTAAGTTCTATCGGAAATTCGCAACTCGGCGTGTTCTCTTTTAAAAAGCTACACTGTCTAAGCCCCGAGTCGCGAAGTCGCGATAAAGATATGAACATAATTAATTAAACACTTAATCCGATTTTATCCTCCCTTTTAATTAAAACATATCATCGCAATCTTGCAGTTTGGCAACTCGGCATGCAAACTTCCCAGAAGCTATACCTTCAAAGCTCTGAGTTGCGATATGGCGATATAAATAATTACATAATTAATTAAGCACCTAATCACAATTACGTTTTTATTAACCAAAGTCAATCATCGCAATTTCGGGTGTTAGAGGTTCAAAGGGTTAAAGAAAAAATTCCCGATACAACGAGTATTGAAAGATTAATTAACTTTGGTAAAACTGGATTAATTAAGCTAAACCAGTATCTCCTGTGATTTGATGCATGCACAGTTTATGAGGCAGTATTAATTATTCCTTACGCCAACTGATATTTCGAACTGCCAAAAGTTATGGCATTAATTAGAAACAAGGCGAATCGACAAATAAAGATTGGGTTTTTATTGCTAAATTTATTTTTAAGCATGATTTGACTGATCCGTTCTTAAAAGGTACCAAGTTTTTGAATATATAGAGCTTTTATTCATTATAACAAATTCATTTCTATATTACGCAAAACACACTTTCTCAGCGAGCTAATTTCTGTATGTATACACATTTTTATCGCAGAAGAGCTAAAGCAGGATCTCCCGTCATGGCCCCGCGAAAAGCGTCGAAAGCCAACGTTGAGGTTTTAGGACAAGGTTCAGATAGAGTCGTTGATACTTCACCTCGAAGTGTCGACTCTATCCCGAATTGGTCATTTGTCTCTGATGTTCTATAGGACAAATTAGTGGATTATTCTGATGATTCTAGTGACAATGAAAAAGACGACATAACCACTAAATATAAGATCGTCGTTCAATCGGGAATGCATAAAGTAGCGGCCAGGCCATAACTGCTCCCTTACTATGATATGGTCCGATGGGCATTAGACCATGTAGGCATGCCAACCAGAACCATCATCAATGAGCAGAAGGTCACCATTAGGACTTTCAGACCTGAACAACTACGGGCTATGTACAAGTTTCCTATCGCATCCGACCTTACATACGATGTTGAGTTCTTGGAGAAGTTCAAATAGAAGGAATGTGTGTAGTATGACAAGACTATGTCCAACTTAATCAGAGATTAGGTTTCGCACCCTGCGAAGTTCAGGGAAGACAACAATGGTATATATTCAATAGCTTCCTTGGAACCACAGTTCAAGTATATAGCTATGATGACCTGCAGATTATACGGGAGGGAGGAAACCTCACATTTCTTTCTGCAATGGGTGCCTCTAATACATCAAGTCATTGAAGGCTGTTCCTTCGACTGGGAGAAAATGATGTCTGATAGCTTGACTAGTCAGGTTACAGAGTATCGGGCATAGAAAGAGAGCGGAAAAATTTCTTTATTTTTTATGTCTGCATACATTATGGACGTCGTGTGCTTTCTTACACCATTTCCCTTAATGGGCTAGAGTTGGACTCCAGCAGAGGCCGAGACCATCCACGTTTATCATTCAAAATTATGGGAAAATAAAGTGACATATTTCGTATATGAAATCTTCAACTGGGTGATGGTACCGCTGCATGTCACTATTTTCGGCCACCTCCCACCCAGGATCTTGGACAGTATAGTGATGAATTTGAGAAATATAGCTGACTGGTATGTAGAAGCCTAATTCTCATATCTCAGAGTTTTTGGGGCTTCTGTTCCCCTGCATGCATTGCCATTATTCATCCCCGACAAGCTGGCTTGTCGTGAGGTTGCTAGACAAACAGTAATCAGTGGCATAAGCAAGGAGCTTAAGGGATACTCAAAGAAGGTATGGCCACCTTTTCCTGTTCATTTAAATTCATATTCTTTGTTAGATTTTGGGCATGCTAAAGCTGAGGCAGCAACCCTGGAAGACCTAAAATTGGTTCTTATCGAATTCAAGAAGCACGATCCGCAAAGGGTCGTGAGTAATCATTTGGCTAGTTGCGGACTCAAGAGATTTGAACACGAAAATTCACCCTCAGATGACATTTTATGAGGCGCAAGATCTTATGCCGAGATTTTAGCTCGGATACAAACCTTGGCACCTGAAGAGAGGGCTGATTTTATGAAGTAACAAGAACATCGATGCAATTGCCTTCCCGCAGTATTATGGGGTGAGAATCCGAGTACAACAGAGCTGAAACAAAAAGATGCCGAAGGATCCAAAGATGCGACTCCTAGTCAAGAAAAACACCAGGACGGGGAAGAGCAAACTAAGAGTACGAAAGAAAAGATAAAGACTCCTGACTCATCGAAAAAGCAGATACCGGTTACTACTCTAGGGAAATCAATGAAGTAAATCAGATATCCTATCGCATCCATTACTCCCTTGCAGTCAACATAGGGAAATATTGACGTAGGGTGGATCTTAAATGAAGAATTGAGGCCTATAAGGGTGGAAGAGCTCCCTCCAAATGAGTTCTTCTTTGATAAGAAGAGAAATGTAGTGGTAAAGAGAGAATTCTATCAAGAAGGGGAATCGACAGCCAATAAATACAAAGTATTGACTGATGGGAAAGACAAGAAGAGTGAACAGTTCATGATGGAAATAGCTGGAACATTAGGGGCATATGCCACAGTGAATCAATTTTCAGTCGAGGTTTTGAAAAACCAGCTGAAACGAAAAAATCGCCTCATCAAAACCCTAGAAGCCAGACTAGCCACAACATTGGAGGTTGCCAAGGACCAGGCGAGTGTAGGGATAGAGCAAGCAAGGTTGGTAGATAAAAGTGAGATAGATCTGTTCAAGACTAAGCTCGAACAAGAAGAGCTGGTGGTTTGGAGTGGTCAGATACAAGCGGGTTAGCAAAAAGACTTGATCGAACAGTTACAGGCTAGAGTGGAAATCGCCGAAAGTAAAGTTATAAATATCGGGATGTTCCAGTCCCAGGCGATGGAGATTCTTCTGCGGCCCAACGAAATTTACTCGCCAAGGTAGAGGTGATTCGGGACAACTGCTTACTGGTTAATCAAGTTTTGAAAAATTTATCTGTTAGAGAAAGAGAAGCTGGAGCAGCACGGGTCGCCTTTCAAGAGGCTGTGATAGCTACAAACAATAGGGAATCGGGAAGTACTCCCAGGTTTCCCATTTCGGAGCAGACTAGAGGAAATATTCTATTAAAAGAATGGGAGGACAACATCTCAGAAGGTAAGCTACAAGCCAAGAGGGTAATGAAATCCTTAGAAGAGGTTTTTAGCTCTATAGATGGTAATCTGTTAGGTATTGATAGCAGAGGTAATGTCGAGGCATTGATTCAAATGAATATGGAAAAAATCTCACTTGATTTAAATGAAAAAGAGGAAAGAGATTCGACCGAGATCTCACAGGTGACTATGGAAGACATAGTCCAAATAGACAAATGTATGATTAAACCAAGTGTGCAATTGCACGCTATCGACATCATAGACAGACAGATGGAAGACAGGTTGTCACATTTAGCCCGAGATTGTTACTCTTTTGAAGCCAATTGTCAAGCAGAACCGTCAAGGTTGATATCTCGGTTGGTGGAAAGGTGTGTCACTTGTACCGAGCATGCGCGAGGACAAGATTCTGGCACCAAATAAAGACAGAGATAAAGAAATGGAACGATTTCTCTCCTTCTTATCATACCTGAAAATTTTGCAACGATTGAGATTCTATCTTATTGTAAAACTGTATAAATATATCATAGAAAGAAAGAAAAAGGGCTGGACCTTTTTGTGTCGATTGTAATAGAGGTTTTCCAAATTTGAGAGTTAATATTGTTGGACACATCTACCACACTTAGAGGGGGGGGTGAATGAGTGCGGGGCTCTTTTTCCCAAAACTGCCCTCTTGCACAAAAACTCATCAATTAGCATTCAACATTTATTCATTACCCATTGTTGTCATTTATAACCAGTTAGATGTGAGCACATATCAGCAACATATATCAGCAATATATCATCAACAAGTCATCACTACAATGAACACAAGGAACACAAGATGTATGTACAATTTTCTTTTTATTACGGACTACAATCCTTGGGGTTTATCAGCAACAACTGAATAGAGTACAACTCTAC
>JASDQU010316428.1:3002-13217 GCA_032191745.1 Picea mariana | reverse complement strand
AGTTTTCATGGATAAAACCTAACTTGACATGCAACTCACTCATCATCTGGTTCTGGAAGTGTCAGCCATGATTGATGACAATAGCTTGCGGGACACCAAAGCGAGTTATGATGTGGTTAAAAACAAAGAGTGTTGCAGTATGACCATCGTTAATAAATGTAGGCATAGCCTCATCCCATTTAGTGAATTAATTGATGGAAACAATGATACAACCATGCCCCCTCGGCTGAGGTGGGCTTACATTGCATAAAATTGATGCCCCATTTTGCAAAGGGGCCGATGAAAACAATGGGATGAAGTAGAGTAGGGTGGGTAAGTGATTTTTTCTGAAAGAGTTGACAACGTGGGCATTGTTTGACGACCTCATTACATGTTTTGAAGATAGAAGGCCAAAAATAATCGACACATAATATTTTATGGGCTCTAGGCATCCTAGAAAGATGACTGCCACAAGATCCAAGGTGACAGTCATTTGAAACTCGTTCAACCTCATCCTGGGTTAAACAATGTTGTAGGAAAGTATCAATACCACGACGGTACAAAGTGTCACCGATGATGAGGTAGCATTCAGAATGGTGGTGGATATGATGACGTTCATTACGTGAAATGGCTAGCTGAAAATGTTTGGTTTAGAGATAGAAAATAATATCTCCATACCAAGGGTCGGATGTGCTAATGAGGAACAAGGATTCTTCAGGAAGATAATAGTTGGGCTCAGTATCCTCATCAGTATAGGTAATATCACAGATTAGTTCTGCAAAAACAAACAATTTTTTATCTTCTGATTTGGAAAACTTGAGATCGAATTCTTGGAAAATAACGATCCATTTGGAATATTTTCCCCCAAGGAGTTGACGAGTTAAGATATGGTACATGGGTTTTGAGTCTGCTATGACCGTGGTAGTGCGTAATAGGATGTAATGGAAAAATATCTGGATGACAATAATTGCAGCTAGAGCCAACTTTTCAACATTAAAATATCGGAGCTCGGGACTGGATAAACTCTTACTCAGAGAGTAGATCACATGTTCATCACTGTTATGATCTTCTTGAACTAAAACCATAGCAATAGTGGTAGTAGAGGCAACCAAATAAAGGATATAGTTTCGTGCATAATCTAGTGGGTGCAAGAGAGGTGTGTGTGTTAATCCATGCTTAAGGGCATCAAAAGAGCATTGAGAAGTGTCATCCCAGATGAAAGGAGTGTCTTTATGCAACAATATCATAAATCCTTTAGTAATTTTGGCGTATTACAGATGAAACGAAAAAGAAAGTTTTCTTTCCCTTGCAAACTTTGTAGTTGGGTAAGATTGTTGAAAGGGCGTAAAGAGAGAATAACTTTAACTTTTAAGGGATCCACCCTAATCCCAACTTTGGAGATGACGAATCTTAGGAGTCGGCCTGATTCGAAAACAAAGAGCATTTGTGAAGGTTCAAAAGGATGTGGTAAAATGAATATCGAATAAATATGGCCCATAGGTGATCAATATGGTCTCATCGATGAGACGAATGAGCGGGTAAGTCATCAAGGTAGGGTTCCACAATATGTTTGATGTCGTGGAAAGCGTATGACATGGCTTGTTGGAAGGTAGCTCCAATGTTTTTAAGACCAAAAGGTAGTTTATGATAAGTGAACTTCCCCCAAGGGAATATGAAGGTCATTTTATGTTGGTCAACTGGTAGAATTTCAATCTAGTTGTATCCCGAGAAACCATCCATGAAATAAAAAATGACGTTGTCAGCGCAATTATCGATAATTTGGTCGATGAAAGGTGTAGGGTAATTGTATTTGGGACAAGCTTTATTAAGATACCTATAATTGATGCAAACATTAATGGTCCCTTGCTTCTTAGCAACCGAAACAATGTTAGAAACCCATTTGGTCAAGGGGACAGGATAAATAAAACTAGATTTCAACAATTTTTCAACTTCTCTCTTTATGGTCGTAGTTTTCTTAGGATGAACTGGGCAAAGTTTTTGTCATACAGGTTTAACATCTGGGTAAGTTTTTATCTCATGCACAGTGATTGATGGATCGATCCCTAATATTTCTTTGTAACTCCAAGCAAAGATGTCACATAATTCTTTGAACAAAGCTATATAATATTCTACTTCCTCGGGTGAAAATTGGAACCGAGATGAAAATTTTCCAAAACAATTTCTTTGATTGACATGTCGATAGAAATCGTAGAAGATATGTTTCCCAAATTCCCCTTGGAAATGGTGTCCTGGGTGAGTCTTGGAGATTGGGGAGAATCGACAACATTGTCAAGAAATATAGAGTGTATATCTTTCTCAATTTCATCCAAACTAGGAAGAAAATATGAACAATGATGGTTATCATCCCAAGGAACCTCTTCAATAATAAGCATTTCCATACTGTATTCGTCCTATGGAAAAATCCGGAGGATGTAATCGAAAGTAGAGGATAGGGAATCCAACCAAGATGGCAATGAGTAAGTGGTGGACACTAACAAATGTTGATCATCCGGTGAGGGAGAGGCGGGTTGGATGGCATCGTATGAAGCCTCTGTGGGACTAAGTGGCATAGTGTCATCTAGTGCATCAAATTCTAAAGGACTAGGAGCAACCCAGGGATCAAATGATTCGTAGGATTGATATTCCATAGTCGAGATCATATTGATCGTGGAAATATGTTGCGAGGTGGTAGGAAGTGGTGTAGGAAAGGTACCCATAAGCGAAGAGTCTTTTAAAATACCTACTCCTACACTTTCATAAGTGATCTTGGAATCTCCCAAAAAAGGCATGTTGTTGGTTTTGGGAGTGCGAGCATCAAGGGTATAGTAATGTAATTGATCGATAGTTACAATTTTACCTTGATAGGGGAATTGTACACATCGAAACACCGATGAAGTTATGACAGTCATGGTATAAAACCAATTTCTTCCTAACAACAAGTTGTAATCGAGGGGAGCATTGACTACTTCAACATCTACGGAGACAGTATTGCCTCCCAATTGAACAACTAAGGACTGCAAGATCCCATGAGGACGAAAACCGCACCCACTAAATGCTCGTGACATAGTAGGGGATTGATTAAGAGTAGGTGATTTCAACCCTTTCCAACAAGCTTATGACATACCACATGTGGAGACTCCCTCATCAAGTATTATGCGATGAATGTATTGGTTGTGGAAAACAACATCGATCTGGAAAGCAAGCTGGTGAGAGAGTCGTGACTTGAAATTATCGAGGTTAAATGTGATATTATTAGACGAATTGGGATCGATTGCTCTAATGGAAGCCAAGAGAGTTCTATGTTGAATAGGGAAATGTTGTAGAACTTCGAGAGATGACATAGCACACGATGCTTGAGCCAAATATTCAACGATATTGTATTTTTGGGCGGCACATGAACTAGGATTAAAAGTTGATTTTTGAATAGTGCTCTTGGGAATACGTAAGATAGATTCGAAAGTAGGTTTCTCAATCTGAAGTGTCCCAGATTGAGGAGTAATGGTGGTGGAAGGTGGATCCGATGTAGTACCATTAGCGACCTTCTCTTTATCAGGTTTAGTTGGAGTGTCAAATGTTGTAGTACGAGTGGTTAAATCAATCCCATTAAACATATAAATATGGGAACTTGATGAAGCTTCTTCACTAGGAGGGTGATTGGGATTTCCACTTTTTGGAGGAGCAGGGGATTACACAACCATGGACTGTTTCTGAGGAAAATGTTGTGTCAACACAACAGGTTGGGAATTTCCTTTGAAAATTTTGGCAACTTCATCGCGATGAGGAAAGTCTTGTGTGTAATGATCGTCACCACAAATGAGACACAAAAATTTTGTTTTTCACTATGGTTGTTTCTCAGGAGTAGGTGGTTGAGCTAGTGTTTTTGGATTTTCATTATGATTATACGGAAAAAAAAAAATTATATGAAAAATTCCCCAGTGGAGTCACCAATTTCTGTTATAGGAAAATTCCCCTATAGATAGTTGAATTTCCTATTGGATTCTAGACCGCTACTACCAAGACATAAGGATGCAAATGGACACTAACATCCCTTTAAATATAGTTAAGCTAATCAAAAGAAAGAGAGGAATAAAGTATGATGTACCTTGTTATGAATCTTGTCCTCACTTAATCCAATATGAACTTGATCTCCAAGCTCCTTAGCATGACACAATATCTGTAATTTAATGGACATTGATGAAAACAAAGACTTCCTACTCTATCAAGATTAGTTTAAACCAAATTCATCAATAATAGACAGGCATATGAAATAGTACACAAACTTGAAGGAAATAGGACAAACATATATTTAATGAGAACATTAAAAAGATACTTACAATCTGTAGATGCAGTTGCAACAACCTCTCCAAGTCCTCCTTGTCCAACCACTTGCTCGAAAGGTCCACGATCAGAATGACAATACTTTTGTTGATTATTCTCCTCTCTTCACCATGAGAATTCCTCCCTTTATAGGATTTGAGAGGCTCAACCACCTTGGTTATATTTGGGATAAGTTGAGTATATGACTCCATCAGTTGTGGCATCTCCCTTAGATGCAACCTAAAGATTAGATTCGAGCCAAACCAACTCGAATCATCTCTAGTTATCCTTAAAGAAAAGGGAGACTTATTCCCATGATTTTCTCAACCAATTGGAACTCCCTCAAAATGAGCAGAAGAGCACTACAACTCTCCCTGCTAGATGGGCTAAGAGTGCTAGCACTCCTTGCATATGAGCAAGGGAGCGTTGATTTTCCAAAAATTCATCAAGATGACCAATTCTCAAGGAAAAAAAAATTGTTTAGTCTCTCAAATGATGTGGTTTCTCCTTCCAAAATGTTCTAGAGGATGTATCAAGTGTTTCCATGGTGTCATTCGCAATGCGACATATGAAGAATGAAAATGAGACATTTACGACACATGACAAAAGTGTGACACTTGCGACACTTGTGATAATGAGAATGTGACATTATCTAAGTGAGGAATATTGACGTGTAATAGTTAGTGGGGATTTACTCCACAGAGAAAAATATCATGGAAGTCATCGATTCTTTTGATGAAGGAAAAAGAAACAAAATGTAACATAGGTTGAATTTGCAAGAGTAGATAGACAAGAACATGGAAGAAGAAAGAAAAGGCCTCATTATAGAAATCCTAAAAAGGTTACATTTGAAGATGATGAAACTCCAAATAAATATTTAATTGAGATTATTCCCAATCAGGCTATCACTCCTTCTCTCAAGATGAATAAACAAGATAAATTAAAAAGAGTGATGGTCGGGGATGATTATATTTCTATTGATTGTGAAGAAATCATTTATTTAGATGAAACCCATTTAAATCGTAAGAGGAAGAAAGAAAATGTTGTTGATGATGAAGAAACCATTGTTAACACAAAATGTCATTCAAAATAGATTGAGGATGACGAACTTAGTGGATTATATCCATACATTTTAGTTGAATTTGAAGGAACTTTATAAACCCATAGAAGGGAAAGAAAAAATTCAAATTAGAAAATTGCATCACTTGCATATTCACAATTTGAAAGTGTTGATTAGGTACAAATCATATGCACATGTGGTTGAATACCTAGTTCTTATTGACCCAATGGAAGTTCCTATTAAAATATTGATGTGCTCGTTTTACCATAGAGAATATCACAATATTGTTACCCAACCATAGGCATGAATCCACCCTCGAGCCCCTTTAACCTTTGACACAATTATTCCAAGAAGCCATACTAGAACCAACATATCAACCCTAGCTGCTAATTGCAGCAAAAACGCAAGACAAGTAGAGTGATTCTTCTCCAAGGGTAGCGCACAAGAGAAAGAGTCTCCATATCCACAAAACAAATACCATACACAACTGTAGTAGTTGCAACTGCACTACTCTCTCAAACTTGTGCCATACTTAGCAATAATACCAAGAGTATCACCAAGAATACCACCAAGAGTTTCACCAAGAATATCATCAAGAGTTTCACAAGGCACCACCCTAAAGTATGTCCCTTCCTTGTATGCCACTGAAACTTCAAACTTGCGCTAAACTGGCTAAGAGAGTGAGTGTGGTGAGTGAAAAAATCAACCAAGATGACATCTATTTATATTAATCTTTCCATTGACTTTTTTGGCAAGACCGACCTGAATTTATGGTAATTATATTGTTGGCCCTCGACCAAGTTTTGTGGAAATGTTGGTCTTGTTTGACCATTTTTGGGACTTCAACAGGCTGGTTGAAGATGAAGCACCCAGGCAAAGCAAAGATCGCAGGATCTCTCCCTTTTTGCGGGTTTTTTTTGTTTTTAGGGTTTATGTAACGGGTATGGGATGTCGGCCCATGGGTTTACCCATGTTTAGGCCCTCTTTTTCAATGTATAAATAAGTATCTAGGTGATGTAAGTAAGGAGATAGTAATTTTTTGAAGGTCATTGGCTTAGTGCATGACTAGAGGCTTCGTTCTTATGATTGTAAAAGTCTCTATGCAGACAAACTATGTAACGCTTTATGCTCTGATCCCACTCAGGGAAGGAGGATTTGGTGAGGTGTGCAGAGATCTCCTATCCTATGTGGAGTTGGCTTTGTGGCTTGGTGCATGTAATAATATTGAAGAAGACTAATAATAAGAGAAGAAGATCAGTGGATGTAGCCCCACACTGGGGTGAACCACGTATATCCTGCGTTGATGTGCTTTGTGCGATGTTATTGATGTTGTTATTTTCTTAGTCCATTGTTCTTGATGTATGATAGATAGAATCTATGAATTCTTAGTGTTTTATGATGTGATTGAATGTTCGATATGAGTTAATTCTATGTGCTAAGTGAATGGAAGTATTAGATCTTGGTTGTTACTGTGTTGATATAGATCTATCATTTAATATACGATGTGAATGAGATTCCAAATCTACTACATATTACTAGATAAGTGTGTTTTTAGAGTGTTGTGATCACATATATTTGTCACAGCTAGGTTGTAGACACTTGAGTCCTGCAACCCCCCCTACCTCTACCTCGGGTGACACTTCATCTGCTTTGCAGGTGTTGCTGAAAGAGCCAGTAGTTAGGGTTTTGTTGGTGTGTTGTTGAAGTGTTGAACCCTGGGTCTACCCCTGTGCCAACAAATGGTTTTGTTGCAGCTAAAGAGGGTCATTAAGTCATTCCCCCGAATGACTATGAACACCTTTCATACTTACAGACCATTAGCGAAGTTCTGAGTAGACTGCCACTTCATCTACATAATTGCGCACTGAGATGAAAGAAGGGAGGAGCTGTAGTCCTATTACAAATTGAATGATGAAGACATGGAAGATATAACCAAGGAATGTCTTGCATAATTCCTTGTACCAGTGGATTTTGTTGAGCTCTCTGACCCTGATATCATTGGAATACCTTTGGTCACCCGAACGGAGTATGATGGAAAAAGAAACAACAAGAAGAAGAAGAAAAAGGAGGAAGTGCAGGACACCGACAGTGAGAACAAGGACATATCATTAGAGGAAACTGATTATAACTCACCTATAGGAGGAGGAGGAGATGAAGTAAACCAAGAGGAGGAAGGGGAAGAAGACAAGAAAGAAAAGGGTGAAGTGACACCACCAAAGGACCCCCTTACAGAGGCCGAGACATCAAATAAAATGAATGTTTCTCCAAAGAAACCCTCAATGCGAAAGAAGTCACGAACCAATTATCCACAGTCGTAGAATGTGCTCACAGTGGATGATTGTGACCTCATCATCGTAGTTGTAGCAGATGCTTTGGAGGATATCTTGTAGTGAAATGAAGCAAAGCAGAAGACGATGTATGAAAAAACTGAGGTGCAGCTAAAAGGGGTACAAAAATCTATCTATTTGAGTCGTGCAGTGTCTACTGAGTTGTCATCATTAGAAGGTGCAGAATTGGGATATGAGCCCACCAAATTGTGAAGGATAGCAGATGTGACAGAGGCTCTCCTTCATGGAGTCCAAGAATAAAAAGAACAGGCCACAAAGGCCTTGAAGAAAGAAAATGAGGAGGACTTAGAGAAAATTCAGGTTGCACAACAAGAGAACGACGACATTAGAGAGAAGTTCGAAGAAGACAGAGATCAGATCTAGAGAGAAAAAGAGCAGTTGCTCACAGAGCAAATTGGGGTTAGAGAGGCAATGACTAGAGCACTTCACTCTGTGTCAGGTTTGACCCAGATGGAAGAAGAGACAATTAAGAGCAAAGTAGGGAAGCTCGTTGAAGCCATTCAACAGCTTCAAGAAAGAGTAGCAGAGTTAGAACTGCAAGCAATCCCGAGCACTCTGGAAGAAGTGTGAGACCAGCGAGAAGAAACTGCCAGGAACGCAGTAGAAAGAATCAGAGCATTGGCCACAAAATGCAAGTAACTCAGTGATCGAAGTGCGCAGACCTACGAGCGCCTTGCAGAGGACCCGAAATTGAGAATATTGGAGGCACAACTCTAGGAAGTGAAGAAACATTCATCAACAGTGCAAGCGCAAATGAAGCTTCTTACAGCAGTGGAGAAGATGAAAAGATCACAGGAACAACGTGTAGTTCAACAACAAGTCACTGTCATTCAGAGAAGAGTTATGGAGGTGACACAGAGACTCCATCCAGTGTCGGACAAAGCCTGCCCTATCTTTGAATAGATCAAGGGACAAGGATCACCATTGGAATAGATAGTCACAACAGTGGAACAACACCTGGAAGGGCCTGTCACCAAGAAAGTACTTTAGGAGTTCGTCGAGCAGGAAGCTCTGGAGAAGCAACAAATAAAGGTAGTTTGAGCTAAGCTCGAGGCCTTCGAAGCAGTGTTTCCCAGATCAAAGTGAATTGGGATGAGTCACAGGTGAATGTTGGGGGCTTGTTGGCCCTTGACCAAGTTTTGTGGAAACGTTGATCGTGCTTGACCATTTTTGGGACTTCGACAGGCTGGTCGAAGATGGAGCACCCAAACGAAGCGAAGATCGCAGGATCTCGCCCTTTTTCCATGCTTTTTGGTTTTAGGGTTTATGTAACGGGTATGGGATGTCATCCCATTGGTTTACCCATGTTTAGGACCTCTTTTTCAATGTATAAATAAGTATCTAGGTGATGTAAGTAAGGAGAGAATCAATTTTTGAAGGTCATTGGCTTAGTGAATTACTAGAGGCTTTGTTCTTATGATTGTAAGAGGCTCTGTGCAGACAGACTATGTAACGCTTTGTGCTATGATCCCACTTGAGGAAGGAGGCTCTGGCAAGGTGCACACAAATCTCCGTTCCTATGCGGAGTTGGCTTTGTGGCTTGGTGCATGTAAGAAGATTGAAGAAGACTAATAAGAAGAGAAGAAGATTGGTGGACATAGCCCCACACTGGGGTGAACCACATATATCTTGTGTTGATGTGTTGTGTGCTATGTTATTGATGCTTTTATTTACTTAGTGCATTGTTCTTGATGTATGATAGATAGAATCTATGAATTCTTAGTGCTTTATGATGTGATTGAACATTCGATCTGAGTTAATGCTATGTTCTAAGTGAATGGAAGTATTAGATCTTGGTTGTTATTGCATTGATTTAGATCTAGGGTTTAATCCATGATGTGAATGACATTTCAGATCTACTACATATTACTGGCTAAGTGCATTATCAGAGTGTTGTAATCACATATCTGTGTCCCAGCTAGGTTGTAGACACCTGAGTCCTGCAACCCCCCCTGCCTCTACCTCAAGTGAGACTTCATATGCTTCCCAGGTGTTGCCAAAAGGGCCGGTAGTTAGGGTTTTGTTGGTGCATTGTTGAAGCGTTGAAACTGGGGTCTTCCCCTGTGCCAACATATATTCTAATATTATTTATTCTGCTAGGCCTACTTGTCTTCTAAGGTTTTCACACATCTATTTATGGTTTTTCTTACTTTTGGAATATTATTTTCTTTTCAAAGGTTACACATGGAGTTTAATACCTCCCGAAACTACCATAACATCAATAGTTCCTAGCAAGGATGAATTTGATAGATCAAAATGTTTTGACAACAAATACTATGTGATTGGAGGAAATCATTCTATAGAGGCTAGAAGAGAATTGATGCAAGAATATCCCAATAACCCTCTTTTTGAGACATTCAAATGCATAATTTATGTTGGTTTATTACATTTATAAGAAAATTCATTGGCATGGGATCATAACACAAATAATGAGTACACGATGTCCATAACTTTCATTCAAAGGGTGAGGTTTATCCATAATGATTTTTCTAAAATATGTCGTGGGGAGAG
>JASDQU010316422.1:2037-13306 GCA_032191745.1 Picea mariana | reverse complement strand
ACTATTGACAATGTAGGAGATGGGATTGATGGAATGAAGGGACCCATGTTATGTCAACTGGTGTCATACAAGTTTGGAACTCTTGAAACCCACAAACAAACAAGCATGTAAAATTTAAATCCAAACTTGAACAATTTAATCTCTTAAATTTCACATTTACCAATGCCTTCAAATCGCTAGGATGATATCCATGGAGCCACAAATTGAAGCATAAATATTATGTCAAGGCTGATAGAACCAATATAACCAAGGAGTATTAAATCAATATATACCAAGACTAAGAGAAGATGAAATTATCATTAAGTGTATAATAAAATTACATTCATAGATATATACAAGCCATAGAAATAACCTTGTATATATTATCAGATGAAAAGGTACCCATAATGTCATTGCATTATATGCATCATTACATGTTCAACTATATAATGTACATCTAACTGTCTTATAAAATTATTACACATCATCAATTTCTTTTAGTCTTCTTTTGTGTTTTCCAGATCTTAAGTAATTCATCCATCTCCATTTCTATGTTTATTGGGTGCTCTTCAGAAGATGATGTTTCTTCATTCCTTTCACATTGAGCACATCTGGTCTCATACCCATGACATGGAGGCTGTTGTGAGGGACCATCACCTACAAAAACAAAAAATATTAAATTTATATGGCCAACTTTTAAATATCATTGAAGTAGTTCATTAATATTAAAAAAAAACTCTACAATGTAATTATTTATCTGGTCCACTAGTCAACACTGTTGGAATGGATTCCCTATTCACCTAATCTTCAGGTTGAGGAGGCTCAACTATGACATTCTCTTCCACTGAAATGACAAAATTTATAAGTATAAAATTTATAAGTACGAAATTATTAAGTATATCATTAATATACAACCATTTTACTATTGTGGGCCTCAGTCATAGGAATATCTTGGGGCTACACCCCACAGGGACAGAGTTTCACCCCACTAGGATGGGGGTTTTGGGAAGCACCATGATCTTTTGGCCGCAATGCACTATCGATGCTCTATTTTCTAGTACTAATAGTTATGTTGATAGTGTTTCTCCCCTGATTAAAACAAAGTAAGATATTAAATTATGGACGATATCAAACATTTATGTATTTTATATAAAGTAATGAAAGGTTAATTTGGACTGTTTTTTATTCACCTCATACTGCAAACTAGATCTTGGGGTCTTCCAATGCTTTTCCTATGATTAACCATTGATTTATAGCCATACTTGTAACCAAGTTGGAGGTCTTCCTCCATGGTTTCAGTTTTGAAGTCCTCGACCTGCATTGCATAAGAGTATATTTTTTTAATGTTTTTGGCTGCAATTACCTGAAAGTTGTAAGGAAATACAAATAATATTCTTAATATGTTTGGGTACTTACGATTCGTAACTGTAACCTTGAGTAGCCTCCCTGGCCTAGCTTGTGTTGGCCATGTTTGGAAATCCTTGCTTTGGTTTTCTTCGAAGTGTCAGGCAACCTATCATCAAAATTTTCAAGTATGTTATATATAAAAACACTTTTATTTAGATCTAAAGAAAATTAAAGCTGGTATTGAAATCAAAATATTGTAATTTACCTTGGGGTACTAGTTATTTTTTCTCCTGATTTTTTCAATATCTTTTCTTTTTCATCATCAATGATCACCTTCCACTCCCTCTCTAGAATTGAGGGAGGACGCTCATACCTAGGATTTCCTGCCAAGATTCGTCTATAAACATCCCGCATGTATTTTAAATATTCTCGCACTACAGAGGTGACCTCTTTTTATTGAATGTGCCTACTCCAAAGAGGCCTTCGAGATAATCCATAAGTTCTTTTTTGAAGTTGGAATTCTAGCAATTCCAAAACATGTGTAAGGTTTCCCCAAAAATCAAGAAGGCCTTGCTCTCTAGGTGCCTAAAAAAATGGTCATTTCCTACACACGAAAAGATATGATGATTAACTTAAAAATAATAATCTAGATGATTTGTGTATGAGATGGACAACATGAAACAATTAAAATATGAAAAAATACCTGGGAGTCTTATTTTTTTTAATGGAAGTCTGTTATCATCGACCAAAAATGTGCATGGAAGGGTCCCTAAGATTGTCACATGTCTAGCTCTAGGAAATGAAACCATGTCAACCACATCATCTTCCCCATCTCTGTCACCATCTCTAGAGTCTGACCGATGTGTGGATTCTAGTGGTGCGTGTCATGGCTCCTATCTAAATTAGGTGTGGAAGATGGAGAAGTAAATAGTACTCTAGTAGCTTTATGACCACCCGCATCGGGACTTTATGGAATATATGCAACGCCACTACTACCAACACCGAGCTGAACAGGCTCCAAAAATCTCTTTATAAAAAAAAATTGTTTTTTCATGAGATAATGTAAAAGTTAAAAACAAAGTTTCATAATTGAACATATGAGTACATTAGAAAAAAACACTTTAAATTATGGTTATTACCTTATATGTGTTAATTTGTGACATAAGGATATTGATCCTTTCTAGGATGTCGAGAGTTTAATCAGGACGATCTAATAAGATAGAAAGTTCCTTGTTCACTTGAATGATCTTTTTTTTTATTAATACCATCGGATTAGGGGATGAATACAACCTGTCCTCATCAGAGAAATCATGATCAACATGGCCTGCTGACTACATATAATTTCAACAAAAACAATGTTATTTCAGTAAAATTATATAAGCAAATAATAAAATTCACTTAAAATGAATGTCGAATTTGATAATCATTTACATGTTTTGCGGCTAAACCTTTTCCATGATCATCCTGCCACATTATAATATAATTAGAACCCCCAAATATTTAAAAAATTGTTAACAATAAAAAAAAAAAACTAATTGCCACCCAAATAAAATCAACCTCAACGATCAACCTCCCACAGTATTATAAAATTGGGACCGTGAAATATTTAAAAAATGTTAAAGATAAAAAAATAATAATGCAATAAGTAGAGGTTTCTTAAAGAGGTGTTTCATAAGTACCCACACACTATTAGTCAATGTTTCTATTCGATTCAAATGGTAATCCACTAATAACTCTTCCCCAAGAGCTATCTTTTTTATTACACACATGACTACCCGATTCTCTTCGCATCCCTCATATATACAATTTGGTTGCTTGTTTGTTGTCTTGAGTCATGTGTTGTTTATAAACCCTGCGATATTGTCGAAATATTTCGGCCTTCCATCAATATAGATAGTCACTGCCTTATTTTTATCCTTGTTTATTAGCTGTATATAATTTGCGGCGAGTGAATATCTCTACATACTTCACATGTACTAGACCAGCCGCATCCAATTGTTATAATTGTAACACGGTTCGACATAGTCCATCAATTCAGTTATTGTATTGTTTTTTACAGTTATTCCATCCATGGAAAATATCCCCAGGCCATGCAGGGAGGATGGTGCAATGTGATATGTCCTATTGTTGACAATGAAGTCAACATCTATAGGAGGCAGTTCCTTAGGTACCCATTGTTTCACCAGATTCTTATACTTGAGTGGCAGCTCTATGTCTCATATGCCCTCATCATCATAAGTGTATGATCCTCTTTCAGCAAGAAAAAATTCCATGCATCTACAAAATTTTCTTCTAACCTTTTCACCTCTGGGCCTTGTTTGTGTGTCATATCTACTAGATGCAGTCGCAATTCCCTCTATTTTTCCTAAGATTTCCTTACTCGACGAAGAAATATATGACAGGTACCTGTTTGGTTGTACCTTCAGTTGCATGTGAACGTGTTGCTAGTGAGTAGTCCATCCTCATCCTAGTTCCAATTTTTGAACTTTTCTTTCTATATTCAAAGTTCTAAATAAAATTTTTATATCTTTAGTTTTGAATGCACAATTAGAAGATGCAATTACCAATATTAGTAGGGGCACTCATGCATGCAGTTTATTCATAACTTAGTGAAGGGTATGAATCTCTAGGTAGGTGCACCTTAGTTCGACTCGCTTATCCATGCAAGAAATATGCATTATGGTTATATTTCACACTACAGAATAGTGGTCAACCACCCAATGTAATGTGATATCCCTCTTGATTTTGGACATATTAAGGAAAAATATTAAGTCTACTATAGATAGAGATTTCCTTTCTGCTATAGGGGCAATCCAAATGCTAGTTAATTTGGATAAGCAACAAGATGTTTTAAAATTTCCAGTTGTTTTTGAGTTCATGCTAGATGATTTCCTTGATATTGGATTAGAATTGGCATGTTCACAAGAAACAAAAACAATTACTGGAAGCATTTTATATGAGATCGGGTCAATATTAGATAGTGTTGTGCAAATAAAAGGAAATGATGGTGAATGGTGGCACTCTCTTTTTGAAATATTTTTGGGTGCATTGGCAGATCGAATGAGAAAGCGAGTTGAACAATGGTTGATTTCAAACACGGTAGATTTTTCCAATTTTGATGGAGGAACTCTCTTATCTAATCTCAATTTCATTAGATGGAGCTTTGTCGGTCATGACCTTGTGTAAACCATTATTCTATCACTCCAAGAAACTCTTTGGGGTTGTAGGCCAAAGATGCTTGGTAACTCAAGAATATGGTAAATTTGGTATGCTTGGATCAATGGGATAACTTAAGGGATAATGAGAAGAACAACTTATCATGCATTCGAATGTGCCAGTTCTTTTAGAAATCAATAATCAGATAAAGTAATTGGAATAGGGTATGAAGAACACTAATCTAGATAACCAAGTACATTAACATGCAGGGTCATACAATATAGTAAGAGATCCTTTAATTCAAATTCATGAGCTAAATAAGAAGATAACAGTTCTTAAAAGATAAGCTAAACTGAATCAAAGTACAAAGTAATGCAACACATGTACAAATCTGACATTGGTAGCAAAAGAAGACTGTGATTCATATCAAGATAAGAGTCTAAGTACATGAGCCAAAATGTCTCCAGGATTGAACCCCCTGGTGCTCCAAATGTCTTTGGCTTTATAGCCTTACAAGATGAAATCTAGATCCTTGAAAGATGGATCAAATTTGCTAAAAATAGTCAAATCAAAATAGATACAACAAGTGTAGAATGAGATCCTATAAAAATGGATCTAGAATACTAAAAATGGAAAGTCAAAACAAAATAGGAAAAGATCCTATCTAAGGAGTCAAACTCTATCTTGATAGCCTTCATATCCTCCAAACTCTTTGACAAATGTGGAAAACCTTCCAAGGCTGATGAATCTTGATAGGAAATTTAAATTTGCCACCTTTGGCAAAAAACACAGTTTTTTGCTCATGAACTAGGTCACCATTTTCACTTTTCCACTTTCTTAAACATTAAATACATCAAGATAAAACATTAAATCTGATGTATTTAATTATTATGCATCTTTAGAAACCAACCTCGAAAGATTTGGTTGAGAAAAAGTCAAATCTGGGCAAAATTTCACCTTTTCTGTCCAGTGACAGGTTTCACCAGCTATTTCATCCTGAATTCGACCCTTTAGCTATTGAAAAGCAGAGCTTTCACCAGCTAGCTAGCAAAGTTCAAGGCGGAATAACTGGTGATAGAGCAGAATTTTTAAATGAAAACTGCCTTGGGAAAAATCGAATTTCTGAGTCGTGGAGAGTCCGTTTTACATGCTTGAATAGTCGATTGACATCTAGAAATCCTAATATTTCCAATGGTACTTTCAAATCTGCATTTGGAGCTCAATATGGCATTCAAAATTTCCCCTCAATATTAGACATCATTTTTCAAACAAATTTCAGAATGAATTATTTGATCGCTAACATCTGGCTCCAACTGGGATGGAGACCTCCCTGCGAGCTCTCCAAGAACCTGGAAGACCTTGTGACTTTATTATTGAGCATGGAGTCATTTAGCCTTTACAATTTATCATCTATCTATTCTCCAAAGTTTGTTGTTATCTTTCACAATTTTCTTTACCTATAACATGTCTGCTTCAAACTCCCCTGGAAATGTTGTTTTCACATTGACATGGCATCTGTTGTGGCAATCTCTTCATCGAGAAGAGAATTATTGGACATAGGTAGGATGTTTAGATCTGTAACCATGGTTTTGAAATTTGAGAATAACTCCAACCTTGAAATGAGAGCATTGCAGGCAGCCTTAGGTGTTTGACTTTTCATTTTCCAGCAGCTTCAGATACAAAGCATTTGTCTTTAGATGCCTTCAGCAAGAAGTTGCAATAACAATAGATCATATATTAAAAATCCTTTGAAACATCCTCTAGACATAATTCACCAAGAAAATAAAGCAAACATTGGTGTGTTGAATCAAACACTTCACCCTGCTCGGTTTCTTTAAAGATCATCATTGGACCTTGTGAACCAATATCCATACAGGACCAATGAATTTTTTTGGGTATTCTTGCCAACTAATCCAAATTGGTACATGTTGCTTTCTTCTGTGCCATCTGAACAAGGTGAAGTCCATCATTAATCGAATACAACAATCATTGACCCAAGAGTTGTAACTCTCACCCCAAGACACCACAACATGATCTTCCATACTCCATACCTGCACGAGATCATCTTCACCTCTAGGATCTTGTAATTGTTTCCTTAGTGATATTGAATATACATTTCCAGATTTCAGGCCAATCAAAAGGTTGTGGCCATTTTTTGCATCTGGGTGATTGTATATTTTCTCATAAGCGAACTACTGCTATACAAATTTCCAAGGACATGTGCAGACTCAAGAAACTTTGCTTCCTAAAAAACCACAAAACACTCAACAAGATTTTAACATTAATAGAAAAGGGGTTTCTAAGAACAAGCCCCCTGATCTAGAAGTCTTTGTTGTTTAACATCTTCGGCTCCTGGTGTTATAATATCACTGCAATCTGAAGAAACTAAATAGAAAAGCAAACGATTTTCAAAGGACCTGTTCGCCTCCCTGGGGGTTAGACCCCTCAGGCGTGGATGCTGCTGGAGGCGTCACGCCTCCTGCCCTAGCACCTCGTCGTCTGCCTCCGCGGCATCCTCTAACCATGATTACCTGCACACACACAATCAACTCGATCAGCAATAGAATAATCAACATAATCATTTCAACGGAAGCCGTAGAAAATCCCAAGTCGAGGGTCGAACCCGCTCTGATACCATATGTAACGTCCTCCTACGTTACGACAACCTTTCTAGTAACATGTGCAATTTTTTTTTTTTTCTTTAAGGTGTATGCACGCGTGTAGAAGTAACAACACACTTAACTGTACGACGCCACTCGACAACCAACAAGCTACAACCACGAAGTTTAGCACGAGAATACTGAAGGCACTCAACGAGAAACTGCAACAATATACGACCATAGGCAGACGGTGCGCAGCGCAAACATTAAGACATACTGGGGTGCATAGTAAGAACATAGAGCGAAGACTCCCGGGTGTTAGGGTTACTATTTCTGCATAGGAAAGTAGGGCATTTAGTCTTATGTCTTCTCGAAAGAAGATTAGACAGGCTCCTGGCTGACTGCTTAAGTAGAAACTAGTAACTCGACCTAGAACAAGACGCAAGCAAGACGAACACAACAAGATGACTCCAACCTATCACAATGACAACAAGCAATGAAAAATCCCCTAGACATAAGGTGTACAACTAGCAGCTATAAGCAGGAAACGACACCAGAAGTTAAGTACAGTACAGCCACAAAAGGAAGAATCCCACAATAGAGTTTACTATTTCTGCACAGAAAAGCGGGGCTTTTAGTCTTATGTCTTCTTGAAAGAAGATTAGACGGGCTCCTAGATGACTACTCAGGCAAAAGCTAGTAATCTCCGTCAGGTGTGTCGCAAGAGTGTAACCCTACCTTTAAAGGGCCCGAGACTCTTGATACGGCACGAGATTCTTACACAGGAAAATCACTCACACAGACATATATACTAAGGCGACAAGAGGTGTCTATATCCCACCCGACACAACCGACCAAGAAACCAGCTGAATACTATCAAGTACAACATAAACAATAATGACGACTACGTCCTTTACGGAAGGCAGACGACTAGAAGGACGCCGACAACGAACACCCAAGTTCAACATTAATCAATGACTCAACAACCCTCATTGACCAACTCCGAGTAAATTATTGTACATAAATCCAGGACGTTCCACCATGTGTGTCTTATCAATATCAAGAGATTACACTAATGCCGCAATAAGATAACCATATCATTTCATTTCTAAATTCCAATAACAATGAGATAAATAAAGGTCATACATTCAACACCAATCTTGCAATCTTGTTTATACGGTAAGAACAATACAACTTCATATTTCAACTTTATATTACCAATACAAAATTATAAACAATTCTTCCAGGACATATGTATGCCATACATTCTTCCCTCACCTACAGCATTAAAATTATCATCATATTATAGGTAACACCTACTTGGACTAACAATATAACTTCATAGTTAAAATTGGCAATACATAAAATCGCAAATTCATATGACAATAAATAAAAGGGCAATACTGAAAGTGACAATTATCCATATATAAAGACAATAATTAAAGATGAAAATACTAAAAATCGATATAAAGCAATAGCATCACAAATAAAATTATCATCATATTATAGGTCACATCAAATTGAGATTAACAATATACATCACAATTGAATATGGCAACCTATAAAATAATAAAATTTAAAAGGACAATAATTAAAAGGGCAATGGCTTTACATTCAATGCAATTCACCTTAAACATAAGATTTAAGACTAAATATATTCAATTAAAAAGGACAATGGCTTTACATTCAATGCAATTCACCTTAACCATAAGATTTAAGAATTTCAGTTAGGAACGGGAAAATTATAAGATATTGTATCAACAAATTTACATATATCTTTACATATCTTTTAGATTTTCATAAACCTTACATATCTATGTCACCCCTTCATTGATTTCTAATAAACAAATAAATAAAATATAATATATAATAATATGAACTTATCTAATCATAAATTTTATCCATTAATTTCTACTAATAAAATAATTCGAATATAATATAAACAGTGTAAATATTGATATCCCAAACTTTTACTGATTTCTCCATGCACATCCCGAGCATAAACTATGGTATCTATTCGAATGCACTAAAAAATATTGCTCAGAGGTTGGGTCGCTGTACATGATGCGTTGGGCTCAGGTCAACATTAACTCAAGCATTGTTTTATTAATCGAATGTTAGAAATCAGGGAACAACATTTAATCGGAACGACGCAAATACACGATCCTTAAGCCAAGGTAAACCGTGTTAACCAAAGTGGTAATGGAATGAGAACAAATTAACATTAAATGTAGAGGCGCCAACTAGCAAGACATAGCGACAAACGTGCACCCTGCACTAACGCAGTGAACAAAAGCAGTAGTTACCCCGAAATAAAAATGCTCACAGTTTTCATGACCCGGAAAACTTGAGCAACCCAGGCATTAAAGAAATAGTAAGGACACAGACAAATAAAAATGCCACTGTATTAGAGCCCCTGAAAGCGGAACATAGACCCAATCAGTAATGCAGACCCCACGAGAACAAAAAAAAATGAAATGCAAGGGAAATCGGTTTGGCATGCCGTTTGCACTTAGATTGGTGTTCACCATTCTCATGCAGACCCCAAGAAATTAAACGAATTGAAATGGAGTCTGGTTGGGCATGCAGATGTGCATTTAGATTGGTATTCACCATCATCACGCGGACCCCAGGAGATTAAACGAAATGAAATGGAGTCCGGTTTGGCATGCAGAAGTGCGTTTAGATTGGTATTCACTATCATCACGCAGACCACAGAGGGTAAAATGAAATGTAAGAGATTCAGCCTAGAAGAGAATGACCGCATAACAATTGCAATAACGCCCAAGAGGGCAGTTGCTAAAAACGCCCAATAAACAGTGGCAAAAACACCCCAAACAAAATGAAAATGCAGCACGATAAACCTTTAAAACGAAGACCAAAAACGTCCCAACGCATTGCCAGAAGATAACGAATTGACAGAAGATAAATTGAAATGCTAGGCTAAATTGATTTGCTAGAGGATAAATCAACTGCCAAAGGTAATATGAATTGCTAGGTTGAACATTTTGCCGGAAGATCGAACAAATGACCAAAACAACAATTATTAAAATTTACACATTCCCCCTCCATCATTTAAATTTACACAGTTCAGGATTAGAGCAGAATGATTCTATACAGTCTAAAACGATGAATGAAAGGGAAATATACAACATCAATAACATTAAAATTGCCGATTATACAAATGCATTCTACTTCACCAATTAAAATCATACCGTTGCCTTTCGCTTGCCTCAGACGACGACCCACGCTCCATGCGGCTTCCCTCGCTCCGTGCCGCTTCTACTTGCCGACCATAGAAAGCTCACCGGTACCTCCCAGCCAAACAGTAGGGGTACTCTGCTTCCCCCTTAGCCCCCGAGCCGCAAAGGGGCCACACAAGAACTAGAGATAAGACTAGCTTCTCAGCTCGCCTCCACGGCTGAGCTACCACTCCAACACAGCTGAGATAAACCCAACTCCTCACAAGCAATCCATCAAGCCACAATCTGGCAGCGTAACATTACGCTAACCGTTCATCCCCCCTTCCTTCTTTTCCCCTTCTTTTATAGCAATTTGAGACCCACCTACTCTCCTAAATCATTATTTAATTAATTTTTAATGACAAACCTCAGAACATTCTCTGTCGTCCAAGTGTCGCTCATCCCTATGGTTCTCCAAAAATTAATTTCTTTTTAATAATTAAAAGACTCAATTCCCTCACTCCCCCAAAAATCGCTCCTTAAATTACTCCTAGGGTTCCTAGATCCCCTCTCATGCTTTCAATAACTTTCCTAAAATGAAGTTGTTGATTTTTAGTAACTCCTAACTGCTGATTCCTTTTTTCTTTTTACCCTATGTCCCCTACTTTCCATTATTAAGTTTCCTTTATTTCTAGTTTCTTTAATTCTATTATTTAATTCTCTCTTGTTATTTTTATTTTTAAACCCAGAAGATAAATGCGGTTTTTTATCTTTTCAATATATTTTTAAATTCCTAGCTTTTATACTCCCACACTTTAATAAGTTTTATTTCTTCTCTATCATTTAAAAGCCATGGGTTTCACTTAATTTATTTCCCTCATTACTTTACCCCCTTTACTTTTAAGAAGACTTTAATTAACACCTAGGAGGGTTTTAGTTTACGCCCTAGGTTTATTTTTGTAGGATCTTTTCTTAGGGCTTGTCAAATTTATCTTAGAGATGTTT
>JASDQU010316418.1:599-13333 GCA_032191745.1 Picea mariana | reverse complement strand
AGACAATATTTATTCTACTATATCACCAAAGTTTTATCCCTTCTGGGTATAAAAATTTCCCTTAGGTATTTCTCTGATATTTCTTCTCTTCAATGCCACAGTTCTGATCAAAATTGGATGTGCCAAGTGGAATTTACGGTAACTTCCTCACAACTTGCCAATTTTTGGCCTTTCCAGGATATCTCACTTGTATAGAATGCCCCACCAAAAATAATTGATATCAAATTCTTAAACTCACACCCAAAATACTACAGAATGTCCACGATCCAATGCCACCAGTCCCACCCAATTTGGATACTCTGGGAAGAAGTTATGATTGTTTTACCTGGAACACCTTCTTGAGACTAGCCAATAGGACCAGTCAGATACCCTATCTTACACAAGGTGTATCTATAAATTTAGGATGACTCAGAATCTGAACTTTTTATCAAAGCTAGAAAACTAATTTCTGTAAGTGGCCTCCGGAGTTCAGGGTCTTAAACATTACATAAATGTTTTTATATCGAAAATTACTCAATGACGCATTTCAGGATGATTCCATAATCCTATATTGTACAGGCTGTATCTCCGAAAATATATGTCCTCAGAAGCTGAATTTTGAACCCAACGTACCTTGATCCGTCTAATAAAAACCCTTTAAGCCGTTCCTTCTGAAGCGTTTTATAAAAAACGTTATAGCGAAAATTCCACGGTGTCTCAGATGTAGCAGCGAAACCCCAAGACCTTGAGCTCTGATACCATATGTTAAGAACCAAACATCAATATAGCATAGAAAAACCTCAAGAAAAGTATTCAACGCCTTGAAAAAGAGATAATATCAGATAATAAGCCTCTTCGAGGGGGCGACCTCCTTTTACCCCACTTAAATGTTCAAGTCCAAGATGATTCAAAATGAAAATGTCTCCTTGGTATTTATAGGAGACTAGGAGGTTTAATGGCCTAAAGCCGACATAAATAAAATAACATTACTAATCTAAATTACAACTAATGACCTTAGGCCGACATAAATAAAATAACATTACTAATCTAATATGCCCCAATTAAGTGGTAATGAGCCAATATTAGGGCTTAACAATAAGGGAAGGAGATACCTGTGAAGGGTTGAAGGCCGAGGTCCATATTTTCTATGCGTCCCCCCTTGAGTCACCCAACTCTTGGAAGGGATCCAACCTGTGACCCATTTTGAGGCCGAAGATATAAATGTCACACTTTGACTGAGGTACCTAGTGGCCAAATGTATGACATCTACCAAGGTGGGAATTGTGGGATGCAATTTTACCTTGATCAGATTTTGTGTGGCTATTTGGAAATATCGCCATCTCTTTCAGGATATGCACCCTCTACCCCTCATTATAACTGATTATTTCATCCTTCACTAGTTCCTCTTCTGGTGGCTTTAGACCCCACTATTGAGTTCTCTTGGAAGGTCTAGTGTTATTTGAGAGGAAGGACGATACATATTTTAGGACAAAAGAATTTGTTTTATCTGTTCCCCCACGTGGAAAAAATCCACCTACCCACATGTATGCTTATTTACAATTGATTTATGTATGATACTCATTTGATTACATGAAATTGTGAGTTATATTATCTCATGAAGGTTCCAATTATACAAGTCTCTTGTTAAATATCATCACAATTTTCACACATTCACTTTTCTAGTCGGACATCATAGGGGAGCCACAAAATCCTCGTCATTCCACACGCTTGCAAAATCTCCTTCATATTCTAGGAGGAGTTCCTAGTCTTGTCGACTCACCGAATCAACCATCTCACACCCCCGTGAGTGATAAGATTTTGGGATCAACTTTGATTGGTTCCACTTTTCTTGGGTCCAATTCCCAAGTATATCCATCCACTAGCTCTCCTTCACAAGGAGGCGGGGGGAAAACTTCTTCTCAAGGGAGAAGTACAACCCCACAAAATCCCTCTCAAGGGTTAGGTCCACTACCTAATCACACCATGGATAGAACTAATCCTCCACCAAATCCCCCCATGCCATACTTGGCATCTCTCAACATTTCTGATTCGACTAAAGTCACGAATGATCCCATTTTACATGATCCCACATGGCCCAATATGCTTGTTAGTGCTAGAAGTTGTCCCTAGACTGCTATAGGGTCAAGCCTATCACATCCTCATTTATTGCAATGATTTTATAAATAAGAATGTGTTTGGGTTCTGAAATAAGGTAGATGAGGAAGATGATAAGAGAAAGAATAAGAGAAACAAGCTAAATGCAGATCAATTAAAACACCATTGGGCATGGAGTCAAGTAAACATCCTATTAGATTGAAGGCCAGTGAGTTGCATATCAAAAAAAATGCTTATATGATGGTAGATGGAATAATGGAGAACGTGACAAATAATAGAACATCCACCAAACATAGATTTTCTCTATCAAATGGATGCAATGGTACTTGAAACAAAACACATTGATAATAGGCAATCACGGAAAAAAATTTACCGCTTAGGAATCTGTCATCCATGAGCAGCCATTGATTCTCAATGTCTACAACTCTTTCAAGTAAGGCGAAAACAAAATGTAAAGCAGGAAGAGATCACAATCTGATAAAACAATACACCTGGATGTTCAATGTCAGAAATGAATACTTAAATAAATGCCCATAAGCTTACAATAATTCCTACATAGGCCTCTGCCCAAATTCCCCTCTCGGGTCTGCCCCCCCCCCCTGCCTATTACAAAACAATGTTTAAATAATAAAAAACAATAGTCCAACTATTTTTGTTTTGCTGGCAGTAAGATCCTACCAAATCATAAAAATAGAATAAATAAACCAGGTGGCAATAAAATGAGGAAACAATATCGAGTCCTTCAATCCTGGAATGCATGTTCTTTGTATAACTGAAGTCTTCTTCTGAAGGCTGCCATCTGTTCAATTTCTTGCCTTAATATCTGCACTAGCATGCCAATGAATTTTGAATTTGCTCATTGGTTTTCCTGAAGATAATCAAAAGATACTCTGTTACCGATTACTCTTCAGATTGAAGGTTATCAACTTAGAATGTTGAAGCTTCTAAATGATTTACTGTAATTTTTATGATGCCACCTGTATATGTTCCATCAAATGAGTAATTGTTGGCTAGAGATGTGAATTTTTGATGTCCATTTGTTGTTGAAAATCTGGAAGTGATATCTCTAATTGCCATCTGCTCTGCCACCTGTGCCTTAAAATCCTGAATATTCATCAAAATCCTCTTTGAATGTCGATTCTATAATGGCATGGTTTGCAGTAGTTTACCTCGATACTCTGAACCAAATCTCCGAGGACATGAAGATATGCCCCCTGAACATTTATATTTAAATGTGAATGACTGTCTTTCTGCACCTTTGAACTTGTCTCCAAGTCACGATCTAACTTGAATTTAGTATTGTGAAAATGCCTGCTTTCAACATCTTTCAATTCACAGCCAAGGGTGTCCCTTGCATTAGTGGAATTAAAAAAATGTTCAACCTTTTCTACATTAAAAATTAAAAGCTTCTTCAGTTTGTTTTGTCTTGACCGGCAGCAGATCATATAGAGAGATCTTCAGGCCTATGGCCATGGTCATGGTCGTATTCAGTATTGTCCCTATGTTCCTGTGCATGTCTATGCTTAGCCTATTGTTGATGGAGTTTTCCCTCACCATACTAGTGCCATTCACTGTGACTGTTGCTATCACTGTGACTGTGATCATGCCTGTGATCACTCTCTTGTGAAGTATCCTATCAATAGCCTCCTAGATGAGAATTCTAGTGAGAAGCCAAAAACAATTGAATGGATAACAGTGCACCTAAAACCTCAAGTCGGAAAAAAAAAAATAACCGATATGTCTGATGAGGTATTGCTTCCCATCCTGGTGCCCATATCGCAAACAAAGAAATTGCAAGTCCAGCAACATCTGTTAGTAAATGTGCAACATCGGTTAGAATTGCTAGGTTGTTATCTTTTATACCACCTACCACCTCCACGCTCATGAAAACCATACAGAGTATCATAACAATCCAGATATTTCTAATTGATGTTGATTGCATCCTTGGATCTTTATCACGATTTCCCCATTTGAAAATCCACAAACTGTTCCATAGGTCATACTATCAATATGATAGGCCTTGCAACCGATGCTTCCTTGAAGCCTTTAGCAAGCCTGACAGAATGCTCTTCGTGCTCTCTTGGCTTCCTCTGGCTCCCTGTAAAGGAGCAAGTCAACTATGACATCCCATTTACGATCTGGGGAAATTGTTCCTCGCATCTCTAAAACCATCCTTACCAACATCCAACTTAATCATGCATCCATCATAAGCATTGAGGTAAGGGATATCCTTATCTCCAAATTGCACAGAATGAACCTTGCAAAGTTAATACTTTGCTTCTTCCTCCCTGATTGAATGAAAACGGAAACATCCCTTCGCATCATAAAGAAGCCTCATTTGCATTGCCTTGCATTCTCCACCTCCCAGAGTTCTCAAAGGAAATATCAAAACCCAGATCCACAAAGGAGGACCCATCTGGATACCTTCTTCTATGATTCTTTACCAAAGGCATCTCCCTGTTCGTAAATGTCTTATTACAAACCTTCCACACCTGGTCAAGTTTTGTGTACTTGTACTGCAAATTGGGCAAATCCCTGATAGTTCCCGTTACTCGACTGATTCCAGCAGGACCTTTGAATGTAAAATTATTAAAATACATAGAGTCAAACTTGCTACCACTGTTTCACCATCGAATGTGCCTTAACTGGGCACACGTGCAAACCAAAACCCTACATTTTATTCAGAAAACAGAATCAATATATCCACGAAGAAATACCATAGTTGTCTCTTAACAGATAATCGATATGTTGAACAAATACAATGCCTCTGGTAGGCTCTCTCCTCGTGGAAACTTTGGTAATTGACTGGAAACTTTTGTTGACAAGTTTTAATGATGTGGCATGAGCTGAGTGTTGGTCACCTTAGTATATTTTTTTTTTGATAAAAAACCCTTAAGACATCTCTCAAAAAGCTTGGGGTTTACACTGGCTTTGGTGACTTGTGTTGTGTGTTGATTGCAGGTCTTGGATGCTGGAGATTAAAGCATTTGGGCTAAGGCTCAGCCTTTGGGCCAAAAATTTTTAATAAAAAAAACACAAAAACCCTGCATAAGGTCATGGACCAGCTTTGGTCTAAAAGATCCAGAATTGCTTATAAAAGAAAAGAGGAAAAAAAATTGGGCAAAATAAGACACAATTGGCTAGTACTGATTTAACCCTGATCTGTTCATGATGGTGCTGCAAGAATATCACTATTCCAGTAGAGTGCCTGTCGTAACCAAAAGTCCAAAAATTCAACAATGCAAATGAGTACTAACATTGGCTCCACAGGGCATGACATGCTCCCCGCGAGCTGCCAAGAACTTGTAGATTAGTAGCCTTATCCGTCTTCAATTCGACTCAGGAAATTAGCATGCCTCAGAATACTTCTGATCCTTATTTGAAACTGAAAACCAAGTATAAATTGAAAACAAATCGTTGAAGACGAAAAACTCAAGAAGTGAGCTTTATTCTCCCTACTCCTATCTAATCAACTGATTTCTCTTGATTAGGCAAAATCGTGTTTCTAGTGAAACCATACAAGTATTTGACTGATCAGTATGTCTCTCAATTTGGAAACGAAGAATGCAGGACACCAAAGAATACATAAATGCATTTCAAAAGAGTAGGACAACCATCCTTCAATTGACAAAATTGCTCTGACATCCAAGCTTCTTAGAGACTCGAGATAATTAGCAAATGGATCTATAAGACTGAAAATAAATACCTCTTGTTGCTATTTCAATTGAATATCCAAAAGTCTCTACATATCCTCTTGCTGATCATGGCTGCCACCTTCAGATGCTTGCAAATCTGAACAGGACTGTATGCTAGCTTCACTGTTGATGATAGACTGTTTAGTGACTTATGCAGACCCAGGTTCCAACACAATACATGTGGGCTCACTGATTTGAGAAGGTGACTGTTGAATGTTTGTTGTGGGAGTTTCTAGATGGTTGATTTCTATACACAACTGTTCTTCATAAACATCTGATTCATAGCTGTCATAAACTGGTGGGCTGCTCTTCAAGTCGACAAAAGAGATCTGCTCTACTTCATCAAAATATTCATCAAAAATAGGTGAATCAAGCACGCCCTTTTCTTGCATAAAAAGATGATCAATCTCATGATCTTCTTCTTCAATCTCAGGTACTAACAAAGGATGGGAAACCTCTTGCAGGAAAGAAGAAAAATCATATTCTACAATAGTTTCTTCTTGTAAATCAGCGAGATTTGATGCATAAGATACATGATTTAATGGATCTGAATCCATGCAATCATTAGTACAACCATCAATCATGCCATGAAAGTCCTCTTCTCAGGAATTAGAAGGAGAAAAAATTTCATGCACATCTTCATTAGAAAAATTTGTTTCATCTTCACTTTCACTTTCAATCAGATCATTATTGAGTTCATCACATGAAGAAGACTCTACTTCTTGCTGAATATAAATCTTGTATTCTTCACAACACCCTTCAAGTAGTATGTCAGAAGAGTAGTACCTACTGAAATGCTTATTGAAAGCTGCATGAAATTCTTGCAGCGAAGATATGCTGGCAACAAGGAGTAACCGATACCATATTCAAGCATCACCATTTAATTACTATACAAGGATCTTCATAAGAGCATCTTCATGACATATATTCAATCTATATATGCACTGATGAAAATCAATGAGATGTTGAGCAGGATTATCCCCTTCATATCCATGGAATATAGGAAGAAAATCTGCGCATTCTAAGAAGGAAAGCACAGGATTAGGAAAACTAGGAGTAGCTGAAAATTTGAGAGGTGCAAACCTCTAAGTCAAGATAGCTTCCATGGCCATCCTGGATCTTTAACCAATGGAGACGCTTATGAATCTCAGAATAGTGGAGTCGCCATGGTGAAAAATCTGCGGTCAATTATGTGCCCTCTTCTTGTTCACCATCAAGAAGCGGATATGATCGTTGTCGTTCTTCCCAGGGAAGATGTCTTCGCTCCTTCGTCCCCGGCAATGGAACCAAAATGTTAGTGCTAAAAGTTGTCCCTAAACTGCTATAGGGTCAAGCCTAGCACATCTTCAGTTATTTCAATGATTTTATAAATAAGAATGTGTTTGGGTTCTGAAATAAGGTAGATGAGGTAGATGATAAGAGAAAGAATAAGAGAAACAAGCTAAATGCAAATCAGTTAAAACACCATTGGGCATGGAGTCAAGTAAACATCCTGTTAGATTGAAGGCCAGTGAGTTGTATATCAGAAAAAATACTTATATGATGGTATATGGAAGAATGGAGAATGTGACAAATAGTAGAACATCCACCAAACAGAGATTTTCTCTGTCAAATGGATGCAACGATAATTGAAACAAAACACATGGATAATAGGAAATCACGGAAAAATTTTTACTGCTCAAGAATCTGTCATCCATGAGCAGCCACTGATTCTCAATGTCTACAATTCTTTCAAGTAAGAAGAAAACAGAATGTAAAGTAGGAAGAGATCACAATCTGATAAAACAATACACCTAGATGTTCAATGTCAGAAATGAATACTTAAACAAATGCCCATAGGCTTACAATAATTCCTACACAGGCCTCTGCCCAAATTCCCCTCTCGGGTCTCCCCCCCCTTGCCTATTACAAAACAGTGTTTACATAATAAAAAACAACAGTCCAACTATTTTTTTTTTGCTGGCAGTAAGATCCTACCAAATCATAAAAATAGAATAAATAAACCAGGTGGAAATAAAATGAGGAAAAAATATCGAGTCCTTCAATCCTAGAATGCATGTTCTTTGTACAACTGAAGTCTTCTTCTGAAGGTTGCCATCTGTTCAATTTTTTGCCTTAATATCTACACTAGCCTGCCAACGAATTTTTAATTTGCTCATTGGTTTTCCTGAAGATAATCATAAGATACTCTGTTACCGATTACTCTTCATATTGAAGGTTATCATCTTAGAATGTTGAAGCTTCTAAATGATTTACTGTAATTTTTATGATGCCACCTGTATATGTTCCATCAAATGAGTAATTGTTGGCTAGAGATGTGAATTTTCGATGTACATTTGTTGCTGAAAATCTGGAAGTGATATATCTGATTGCCATCTACCCTGCCACCTATGCCTTGAAATCTTGAATATTTATCGAAATCCTCTTTGAATGTCGATTCTGTAGTGGCATGGTTTGCAACAGTTTACCTCGATACTCTGAACCAAATTTCCAAGGACATGAAGATATGCCCCCTGAACATTTATATTTAAATGTGAATGACTGTCTTTCTGCACCTTTGAACTTGCCTCCAAGTCATGATCTAACTTGAATTTAGTATTGTGCAAATGCCTGCTTTCAACATCTTTCAATTCATAGCCAAGGGTCTCCCCCGCATTAGTGGAATTAACAAAATGTTCAACCCTTTCTACATTAAAAATTAAAAGCTTCTTCAGTTTGTTTTGTCTTGACCGGCAACAAATCATATAGAGAGATCTTTAGGCCTATGGCCATGGTCATGGTCGTATTCAGTATTGGCCCTATGTTCCTGTGCATGTTTATGCTTAGCCTATTGTTGATGGCTTTTCCCACACCATACCAGTGCCATTCATTGTGACTGTTGCTATCACTGTGACTGTGATCATGCTCGTGATCTCTCTATTGTGAAGTATCCTATCAATAGCCTCCTAGATGAAAATTCCAGTGAGAAGCCAAAAAAAATTGAATGGATAATAGTGCACCTAAAACCTCAAGTCGAAAAAAAAAAACAACACATATGTCTGATGAGGTATTGCTTCCCATCCTGGTGCCCATATCGCAAACAAAGAAATTGCAAGTCCAACAACATCTGTTAGTAAATGTGCAGCATCGGTTAGAATTGCCAGGCTGCTAGCTTTTATACCACCTACCACCTCTACGCTCATGAAAACCATACAGAGTATCACTGCAGTCCAGAGCTTTCTAATTGATGTTGATCGTGTCCTTGGATCTTTATCACAATTTCCCCATCTGAAAATCCACAACCTGTTCCATAGGTCATACTATCAACAATCGACCTTGCAACTGGTGCTTCCTTGAAGCCTTCAACAAGCCTGATAGAATGCTCTTCATACTCCCTTGGCTTCCTCTGGCTCCGTGTAAAAGAGCAAGTCAACCATGACATCCCATTTACGATCTGGGGAAATTGTTCCTCGCATCTCTAAAACCATTCTTGCCAACATCCAACTTAATCATGCGTCCATCATAAGCATTGAGGTAAGGGATATCCTTATCTCCAAATTGCACAGAACGAACCTTGCAAAGTTTATACTTTGCTTCTTCCTCCCTGATTAAATGCAAATGGAAATGGCCCTTCGCATCATAAAGAAGCCTCATTTCCATAGCCTTGCATTCTCCACCTCCCAGAGTTCTCAACGGAAACATCAAAACCCAGATCCACAAAGGAGGACCCATCTGGATACCTTCTTCCCCGATTCTTTACTAAAGGCATCTCCCTTTCTGTAAATGTCTTATTACAAACCTTCCACACCTGGTCAAGTTTCATGTACTTGTACTGCAAATTGAGTAAATCCTTGGTAGTTCCCTTTACTCAACCGATTCCAGTAGGACCTTTGAATGTAAAATTCTTAAAATACATAGAGTCGAACTTGCTACCACTGTTTCACCATCAAATGTGCCTTAACTGGGCACATGTGAAAACCAAAACCCTACGTTTTATTCAAAAAACAGAATCAATATATCCATGAAGAAATACCATTGTTGTCTCTTAATAGATAATCGATATGTCGAACAAATACAATGCCTCTGGTATGCTCTCTCCTCATGGAAGCTTTGGTAATTGACTGGAAACGTTTGTCGAGAAGTTTTAATGATGTGGCATGAGATGAGTATTGGTCACCTTAGTATATTTTTTTTTTTGATAAAAAACCCTTAAGACATATCTCAACAAGCTTGGGGTTTACACTGGCTTTGGTGACTTATGTTGTGTGTTTATTGCAGGTCTCGGATGCTGGAGATTAAAGCATTGGGGCTAAGGCTCGGCCTTCAGGCCCAAAATTTTTAATAAAAAGAACACAAAAACCCTGCATAAGGTCATGGACCAGCTTTGGTCTAAAAGATCTAGAATTGCTTATAAAAGAAAAGAGGAAAAAAAAATGGGCAAAATAAGCCACAATTGGCTAGTACTGATTTAACCTTGATCTGTTCATGATGGCGTTGCAAGAATATCACTATTCCAGTAGCATGCATGTCATAACCAAAAGTCCAAAAATTCAACAATGAAAATGAGTACTAACAATGCCTACCAAGCAGCCTTCAAATATTACAAAATTTGAAGGAAAACTGGGGGAGGATCTCACCAACCATGTTATGACCTTCCACTTATGGTTCTCTTCAAACAACATCATGGATGGCTCCATCCACTTAAGGTTATTTCAAATAACACTCACTAGTCCATTAACCAAATGGTACATGGACAAAAAATCAGGGTCCCATGTGACTTTTGAATCTTTGGTCAAAGACTTTTTATCCTTTTTCCAACTACCAGTTCGTCATGACATTGGTTTAAAACTGTTCTCTGAGTGAAAAGAAACCTCAACTATGCATATTTTTTATCGCATTCGCAAATGGCGTCGGTACGTAGTTTATGTAAAGAAGAAACCACCAAAGAACAACGTCTCGATTGGTTTCTAAAATCATTCATCTCTATACTTGCCAAAGATGTGGCATCCACCTTCCCCCAATCTAAAGAAGAATCCATCAGCAAGGCCCAATAATTCGACCTCATTTATGCTTAGTTGAGTTACTTGTACACAGTATTACATGATGCACCTAGACCCATACCGTTTGGCCAAGACAAACCTGGAATGTCTCACGTTGCGGATGGGTTGATTGGTACCACGACACACCACAACCCTTACAGCCAACCACCACATATGTATGGTGAACCTCAATATCTACAACCATATGGAGGGCCATGTTATTATCCTCGTCCCCCTTAGCAACAACCATATCCTATTTCTCCCCCTCGACCCATGAGTGGACCCTTGTCGACACCCATGATGTGCTTGACCTCTCAACCAATTTTAGGTCCCCCTTCTACCTCAACATATAACTTGGGCACTAGTGAAAGAACTTCACCTTCCTATATGCCCTACAGATTGTTTCCACAAAACAATCTGTATTTTTTGTTTCCTGGTCCTCCACAATTGGTTTCTCCTCCACGTGGACAACCACACACCGACGTTAACTTTGTTCAACCCTCTCCCATTCAACAGATTCATACTTTTGAGAAATTGAATATGGAAAATCCATCCCATCGGTCAAATAATGCCAAGAAGAAAGGAAAAAAACGAAACAATAATAACCTAGGTGTTGGCTATCGGAGGTCACCCCTGGATTGCTAGCAGGAGCAGAGCCCGACGCCGATCAGATTAATGTCACGATTTGTTTAAAGGGTGATCAAATGGAGAAAAACTCAAAACAACACAATCTCAACACGGAAACTAGACCAAGCATGCATGAACGAGTGAGGTCTTGATAAAATTCAAACAATGAGTCGTAGTAAAAGGGGTGAGAAGGTGGAAGACTTATGCAAGAAGGATGCAGAGGTCTATAATAAACATCAGGTTCATCACAGACTGGAGAAGAAAGCATTCAAACAAAAAGTCTCTTTATGTTCAAACACTGAAGACCAGAGAGTACAAAAATGCCACGACAAATCCTTTATCATAACATAACTGCAACAACCCACGTGAATCATTCAACTGTGAACACTCCGGCATGAGATGAAACAAAGATGGAAAAAAGGAGAACTATTTTTCATAAACCAAGAAGTCTCAAACACAGAGGCATAACCAGGAAACCGGAATGTCGCTGAAACTTTATAGTCGGGATCTTAGCTCTACCATCAATAGATACAAAAATGGAAAAAATGCCTACATATACTCAAAACAACAACAGCAGCAGAACCAAGAAACTGCATTGAAAGCTTTGCGTCTGCATGGCTTCTGACACTCTGCAGCCGCAGTCTTTGACTAATCGTGCAACTTGTGGCAGACGCGATAGATATTCTGACAGTTACATTGATGAATTGACGTGCCTTTAATTCATTGTAGAACGTCCCCATTATGGCGGAGACGATGTCTAACCACCACCAACCGCTTCAATAACTGCTTCTTGGGATTGAGAACGGCCCAGCCAACTCAGCACTTCGGGATCTGGACGACTTCTCGCACTGCCACCTGGAATAACTGAACAGCTTGAGGGACAGGTATGGAGGCCAGCGTGGAGGATGAGGTGCATGACAGGAATGTTCGTGCCGGGTTATAAGGGCGTGAAAGGAGTGACGCGACGAGAGGAGGATGACGGAAGGAGAGAACTCGCCTTCAGGTGAGAGGCTGACATGGAGAGGAACGGGACACGTGGGAAGCAGTGAGTGGATGATGAAAAGAAGGGAAGACCACGCGGACCAAAGAGGAGAGATGAATGGATGACACACGGCAGCAGGGGAAAGGCGGAGGGGAGGATGAAATGACGGGGATAGGGCCCACACTGGTTAATCATAGGGCAGTCAAGAAGGGCGGGGTTGTATAAGCACCGTTGATCTGGGCGCCTCAATCGTGGCCGTCGGGAAGCTGCATATGGGATTTCAGACCCCCCCGCTTAAAGGTAGAAAGGCAGGGGGGG
>JASDQU010316415.1:0-10155 GCA_032191745.1 Picea mariana | reverse complement strand
GTGTACCTACAAAAGCATAGAAAAAGGAAAGTTACTCATGGAACGCATAGCTTTGGGTAAACTAACTAAACATTTTAGCCATGCATGGCCGGTCACTCGACCAAATACCTAGCTTCTTCTAGCCTATAAAAGAAGGGTTAGGGGTTGCATTTGAAAGGAGGAGAATCATAGTAAAGAAACTATACCTGATTGAGAATTCCCTTTGTCCCAACCTTTATCCATCCTTGTGCAAAGAGAAGTATAGAGCAAAGCAGTTGGAAGACACTAGAAGAAGAGCCCAGGACCAGGATGGAGGAGCAGTAGTTGACTTTATCATTGTAAGGTATCATTGTGAAGTTAATAAAATAATTGCTTTTCCCATCCCGCCATATGAGATTTCCATTATTGGAATATTGATTGTATGATTGATTAAATCTCTAACCTGTTAGTTCATAGATCAAATTCATGTGGAGTTCTTTGTTTGTATTTAGTGAATGTAGGTCAGCATTGGGAGGAGAGTTGCAGTCAAAGAATGACCAAGCATGAAAAGGGATCGACATCAGCCACGAAGAATAAGGTACTTCAACTTAATCTCTTGAGCCTTGTATTTGCATATGAATAATGGGGGTCTAGGCATGGAATGATGGTAAAAATTAAGAATCTTTAGGTCATTTCTGTATGCATGATAAAACCCTTAGTGTTAGTTCGTAGGAGGGATTTCCCACCCACAACACTAGGTCAAATGAACAGAGCCACAATCTCTTATCACAACACTTAGCACCTTCTACAAAATCATAGTCGAGCATTAAGCCTCGACCACATGCATTCCTTCTCACATAGAGCTACTCCCTTCTACAATACATTCCCCTTTATTTATACTTTACAATAAGTTCTAAACATGGGGAAAAACCATGGGACAACATCCCATAAACCTGTTACAAAACCCTAGAGGACCCCTTACTAGGTCCACATAACCCTCAAAATAGGTGAGATCCGCGATCTCAGCTCCTCCTGGGAACTCCTACTTCGACCAGTGTGTCAAAGTACAAAAGTGGGCCAAAAATAACCAAAGTTTCCCCAAAACTTGTTCGAGGGCCAACAAAACCATTTGTTGTCACATGGGTAGACACAGGGTTCAACGCTTGACAACGCACCAACAAAACTCTGACTACCGACCCTTTCAGCACCACCTGCAAAGTAGGCGAAGTCTCACTCGAGGTAGAAGAAGGGGGGGTTATAGAATGCAGGTGTCTGTAACCAAGATGGGACACAGATATGTGATAAGAGCACTTCACAAAATATTCTATTAACGCTTAGGAAGTGAACATGCATTAGGTTATTAACCTCATTAACATCACAAAGCATAATCAAAGACATATAAGCTTAGTAATAACAAGTGATTATGCACCTTGAGAACCTAGCACTTAAAAATATAAGTTAAATGTAGTATTCATTTACCCTTTAACCTAAGTAAAGTACTTAAGAAACAAATATATATTCATTACACATCAAAATAAAAAAACTAAGAAAATGCATAACAGAAATAACACTGCACAAAGAAAACCATGAGACACTAGATATACATGGTTCACCCTAGGGTGGGGCTACATCCACAAATAGCTTCGCCTCATTATTATTTTCCAAAATATTACATCTAGTCTGATGCATTCCCGCTCCCCTTCGGGGTTTTGCGACCTCCTGGTCTTTGGATGGTTCCAAGTGTCGAGTCAGATTGACTCTACGGGATCCTGAATGAACCCAAAAATTATACACATGCCCCTTTTCTTCCTTTGGTGTAGGTCTTGTGATACCCACACCTTCTATATGCGCGTTCCAATGATATTTAGTTCACAGGCACTAGCTCCTCTTTACTATACCCTTCCTTCATACAACTCTAGGTTGTGCCCTTGTGCTAATGCACGATTGCAGGTGCATGCAAGAGTGGTATTATACCAACCCACTTTTCACCCCGCAATCCTCCTCCAGCTGCCACATATCTCCCTTCCAAAACTATGGTTGAAATTGTGGCCCGCTCAAGGATTATTATCGTCTGAGCATGTCCTGGCCCCACAATCCTTCTCGATCGTCGATCTCATGATCCTTTGGCATTGCCTGTGATTGATGACTATTATCGATCTTCGTTCCGCTCTTCTTTCCTCCTTCCATGCATCTCTACAGATCTCTACGATTTGCTGACATGTAGTCCTATTTGAATCAACAATGGCTACTGAATCTGCCTTTCCAGACTCTGGGAGTTTTAATTCTCAAACTCCACTCTCCTCTGCATGACAATATTCTGTAGTGTAAGATCTATTGCCAACTGTCCCCTTGAATCTACGACCAAGATGTCCTCTATGAGTTTGGCCTTTGGGAATCTCAATTCTCAAGTTCTCACCTCTACTGACTGGGAATCTCTCAGAGTGGAAGATCTGTTGACACGTATATCCCCAATAAATTATTATGCTCTCACTTCGGGTCCTTCAGGTTCTTGAATTCTGAGTTCTCAAATCTCAAACCTTATTCTTCTCCCCAAATACAAATAATCCTGCCACGTTTCCTCTTAAATCCAATGGCTATGAATCACTCTGAAACTTTACCCAAAGTTCACAGATTTCTACCACGTCTCCTCCCTTGGTCCAGCAGCTCATATTCACTTCAGGTGATTTGACAGTTTATAATCTCTCTAGCCTTTGGTGCTTCGGCTCTTCGTCTCCTCGATGCTTTGACTCTTCAGGTTTTGGCTATTTCAGTTCTCAAAACTAAAACTCTAGCATAACTTTCCCCAGAGCTCACGATTTGGAGACAAGTGTGCCCTCACAGATCGATGACTCTTGGTTCTTTAGCTCTTCAGGCTTTGATTATTTCAACTCTTCAACCTTTGCCTCCTTCTGGATCTCCCAACTCATTGACAAGTATCCCTTCTAGATCCAAAGGTCCATATTCTCCTTTCACAAATCGAGATTTTGCGACCTGTGACTTCCAAGTCACAACTTCCTTCACATCCTTGACTTCCGAATTTTCGAGGCATCCAAATCTGACGGTTCACGCTTCTCTAGATCTAATGGTCCAGATCTTGTTGGGATTTCACAATTTTTCAAAACCCTCTCTCCTGTGCACTCCCAAGAGTTAAAACCCATGCATGTTACTCTAGATCTAGTGACTATTTATCCATGCGCTCAGATCTGACAGTTGAGATTTGTTTCCCTTGCACTCATTTCTCCTCTGCCTGGACATAGATCTAATGGTCCAACTTCTTCTCCACAACCGATCAGATGATTGTTGTTGCTCCTCCTCCTGAGCTTTTACCTTCTCCTAACTTAGAATATTTTGTCAATGCTCGAAAGGTCTCAGCCTTTGAACTTCTTCCTGCAGACCCAACTCTTGGTCTTTCTTCGCTTTTGTAGCTTTATCCCTCCTTTGAGATTTCAGACTTAGAATAAGTTCAACTCTTTTTCAACCTCCGCGTTATCCCTTCTGATCTTGATCTCCTCAAATATTTTGATCTCCCATGCACACCTTGTGCTCTCAGGATTTTGTCAAACTCAGAATCTCAAAGGATTTCTTGAACAAGAAATACTTCTCGTCCTCCTAGTGTTCTTCTACTCGATGCACTCCTTGCATATATTTTCCTCACAGAGTGTTCAGTAACTTTGTTTCTTACTGAACTCAACACATAGTTCTTATGTTCACACTTGCATAGGCTCAATGCCCACCTGACAGAGCTCTATAGAGTCCTCTGTAACTCTAGTTCTCTCTGAACTCAATACAAAGATCTTCTCATGCACTCCTTGCACTTCTGTTGATGAAGGTTCAATGATATCCTTCCTGAGATTTCCTTTGAGGTTAGACCTCTGTCAACGCACTCTTTGCAGACTATGTGCACTCCTTGCACTCGGAAACTCAAAGACAAGAAACAATTTAAACTCATGCAATACTTCACCAGTTATGCATTCAAAACATGAAAATGCATAAAAACATATAAAGCATACATAAACACATGATATATAGGAAAAACTACTTTTCTATTATCTATGTGTGTCTATACAGATGATTTACAAAAAATGGACTATAACAAAGTCCCAGTTCTCTCAATCTCTCTCTCTCATAACTTCTAAGACCTCCTCAAGCCTCTCTACCTAGACCTCTATATCATTCTCTGCCTATCTGCCTTATGAAATATGATACAAGATTTCCTTACAAAAGAGGGGCTTTGCAAGCTCGTCCTCTCTCACCTAACCTCATCTATTACATTGAAGTTTTCATAAATGTTTACCCATACCTGACCATGATCTAGGATCGCTACAAGAAACCTTTTAAATTAAATCCAACCACTACCATACAAAGGCATGGCCCGACATTTACAATCTTACGGCACAAAAATCCGTATAGGATTATTTCAAATTTGAAAAAATGGGAGGTTTAATGCCTCTCCCTTTCTCCATTGCACGTTTGTGTGATGGCACATTTTCTGAGGTGGAGCGATGCTCCTACATCATACTCCCCTTCTAGGAAAAACATGAGCTCCTCTTATCCAGTGTTGAAATCCACTTGGATCCCAAATTCTCTTCTAGAGTTGTCCTCTTGCTCCTCTCTAGCTATGCCACTTCTTTTTCTTCTTCTGATTCTTCCCTGCTGCTATGGAATGCTTTCTTATATTCAACTTCCCTTTGTTGACTACTTCTTTTGACCTCAACATCAACTTCCTGAGCTCCTCTATCACTCTGTCCATCTACTCTAGTGGCTGGTTCTTCTTATGCAGTCTTCTCAGCTGCAATTCTTCCTTATCAGTGAGTAGATCATCATGATCCCCCTTGTCGTTTTCTTCTCCTGTGGCATTAGATTGCCACTCTAATGAAAACTTCAGTTCTGTAGTCTCATCACTGAGTTGTTGCTCAACTTCTTCCTCTGACAAATTTCCTTCTATCAACTCCTCTTGCATTGGTTCAAGTCCAACTTCTTCCAGCTACTCCCTTGGATGATATGCTCCTCTACCTACTTCCAATTTGATCTGTCGGATGTATAATATTTTCACTATCACCCTCCTCTCTAGGGCTTCCAATTCTTCATACATATCAACAAAATCCATGTTTTCTGCTTCCTCTTCTGTTGCAGGCTCCAGTGCTACAGTCATCTCTTTTCATCTTCCTGGATGAAAATTCAGAGAAATTCGACTGAATGATCTTCTCCTTCTACTGGGGTATACATCAGTGTCTTCTCCATTTCTTCCTCTTTGACAGTTTTTGCTGGCTGTCTTTCTTCTTTTGCCACACTTTTATCATGTGCACTGTCCTATACTTGGTGGTTTGGTAGGAATATCTTGATCCCTCTAATAATCATAATTCTCCTCTGATCCTCCTCTTGGATGGTGAAAGTTTTTAACATGTCATCATATTCATTCATGTGGTCTGCAAATCCACATGAGTCTCCATCTATCAGCTCCCATCACTGAATTGAAATCACTTATGAGCTCTCAAGACTTTAAGACAGTCTCATTTCCTTCTCCCTGCCCACTTGGCAATTTGGGAATTCTCTTCTACTCACCTGACAATCTATGAGATCAACCGATCCCATCTCATTTCCCACTTGGAAATATGAACTTTTAGCACTTCTCCCCTGGAAATAATTGTTACCTCCACTTGGTCTCTTTCCATTTCCCACCTAGCAACTTGAAAGTCCATTTCCACTCACCTGGCAGTTTATGAGATCTTTATCTGATCTCCTCTCCTCCTCATCCCTGAGATTTCTCCCAGTCTCTGGTTCACAAATGTGAATCAGTTCCTCCTTTGTGTCACTGAGGTTTTCAGCATGCCTTATCCACCTTCTCATCAACCTTCACTATTATCTGGCCAACAATTCCTTTACTGGCCATTTCACTATCTTCTTCATGGGCCATTCAGACACCCAATGTGCTCTTTCATCCTTCTACATTTTAAATGCAAGATTCTCCATTCTATCTCTTATCTCATTGAACTCCAGATCCATATATGGAATTTTCTTCTTCTACTGGTCTCCTCTTCGACCACTCTCATGGCCTTCAATAGCCATTTCCACCTTTTACCTGCCTTCCAGGCAAGTCTATGGATTACTCTACATCTGCGAGCATCTCCATATTCTCCCATAGCTCACCCGCTCTTTAAATTTTTGTTGTTGCGTCCATGAAACAACCTTCTCACAGAGCATCAGTACTCTGCCCTCCTTTCACTTGTTGTCTACAGGAAAACTCCTATTTATGATACCACCTTATGTTATTCGATCATCTCCTTTCACCATCTCTCCTTTGTATTCTATCGTTAATCAAGGCTGGGTCTTCTGATTACCTCTGTTTCCTATAGAAATCAATTCTATTCTCTGATACCACCTGATGGTATCAAACTATCTCTTCTTTAATGTATTCTCTCCTCGGCCTATAGAAATAAATTCTGTAAAAAGGATCTGATACCACCTGATGCAGCCCCCTTCCCCTTCGGGGTTCTGTGACCTCACGGTCTCTGGATTGTTCCAAGTGTCGAGTCATATTGACACTGTGGGATTCTAAATGAGCCCATAAATTATACACATGCCCCTTTTCTTCCTTTCACATAAGTCCTGTGATACCCACACCTTTTGTCTACATGTTCTAGCACTCTTTAGTTCATGGACGTTAGCTCCTCTGTACTATCCCCTTCCTTCATACGACCCTAGGCTATGCCCTTGTGATAATGCATGATTTCAGGCACAGGCAAGAGTGGTATTAGACCAACCCTCTTTTCACCCCACAATCCTCCTCTATCTACCACATATCTCCCTTCCAAAACCACGGTTGAAATTGCAGCTCACTCAAGGATTATTATAGTTCAAGCATGTTCAGGCTTTGTAATCCTTCTCGATTGTCAATATCACGATCCTTTGGCGCTACCTGTGATCAATGACTATTAACAATCTTTGTTCCACTCTTCTTTCCTTCTTCCATGTGTCTCCACATATCTCGACGATCTAATGACACATAGTCCTGTTTGAATCAACGATTGATGTTGACTCCATCTTTCAGGCCTCTGGGAGCTTCAGTTCTCAAAATCCACTCTCCTCTGCGTGACAATATTCTGGAGTGGAAGATCTGTTGCCACCTGTCCCCTTGAATCTATGGCCAAGATCTACTCTGTGAGTCCGGCCTTTGAGAATATCAATTCTCAAGTTCTCACCTCTACTCTATGGGCATCTCTTGGAGTGGAATATCTGTTGACACATATATCCCCAATCAATGGCTGTGCTCTTGCTTCAGGTCCTTGACCTCCTCGACTAGATCAATGGTCTTGGAATCCTCCTCTTGATCAATGGTTGAGATCGTTTTCGGGTTCCAAACTTCTGAGGTCTCAAATATCAACCCTTTTTCTTCTCCCCCAATACACAGAATCCTTCCATGTGTCCTCTTAAATCCAATGACTATGAATCGCTCTAAAACTTTACCCGTAGTTCACATATTTCTGCCACGTCTCCTCCCCTGGTCTGATGACTCAGATTCACTTTGGGTGATCTAACAGTTCAGAATCTCTCTGGCCTTTGGTGCTTCAGCTCTTTGACTCCCTGACGCTTCATCTCTTTGGCTCTTCGGGCTTCGGCTATTTCAGTTCTCAAAACTGAAACTCCATCGTAACTTTCCCTAGAGTTCTCGATCTGGAGACAAGTGTCCCCTCGTAGATTGAAAGCTCTCGAGTCTTTGGGCTTCGACTGTTTCAAATCTTCAACCTCCGCCTCCTTCTGGATCTCATGGCCGTTGACATGTATTCCTTCTAGATCCAACAGTCCATATTCTCCTTTCGTGAATTAGGATTTCACGACTTGTGACTTCCAAGTCACAACTTCCTTCACATCCCTAACTTCTGAAATTCTGATATTTTAGGAACGGTTCGTGCTCCTCTGAATATAATGGTCTATATCTCATCGAGATTTCATGATTTTTCAAAACCCTCTCTCCTGTGCATTCCCAAGAGTTAAAACCCATGCACGTTACTCTGGATCCAATAGTTGTTGATCCATGCGCTCAGATCTGACGGATGAGATCTGTTTCCCCTGCGCTCATTTCTCCTCTTTCTGGACATAGATCTAATGGCCCAAATTCTTCTCCACAACCGATCAGACGGTTGTTGTTGCTCCTCCTCCTGATATTTCACCTTCTCCTTACTTAGAATATTTTGTCAATGTTCAAAATGTCTCAGTCTTTGAACTTATTCTCATGGACCCAACTCTTGGTCTTGCTTTGCTCTTGTAGATTTATCCCTCCTTTGATCTTTGAGACTTAGAATAAGTCTGACCCTTTCACAACCTCTACATTATCCCTTCCGATCTTAATCTCCTCAAAGATTTTGATCTCCCACACACACCTTGCATTCTCGGGATTTTGTCAAACTCAGAATCTCAAAGGATTTCTTGAACAAGAAATACTTCTCGCTCTCCTGGCATTCTTCTGCTCAATGCACTCCTTGCATATCTTTTCCTCACAGAGTTTTCAGTAACTCTGTTTCTTACTGAACTCAACACAAATTTATTTTATGCATACTTGCACTGACTCAATGCCCACTTGGCAGAGATCTACAGATTCCTCAGTAACTCTGGTTCTCTTTGAACTCAATACATAGATCTTCTCGTGCACTCCTTGCACTTCTACTGATGAAGGTTCAACGATATACCTCTTGAGATTTCCCTTGAGGTTAGACCTCTGTCAACACACTCTTTGCGGACTGTGTGCACTCCTTGCACTTGGAAACTCAAAGACAATAAACAATTTAAGCTCATGCAATACTTCACTAGTTACGCATTCAAAACATGAAAATGCATAAAAACATATAAAGCATACATAAACACACAATATGCAGGAAAAACTACTTTTCTATTATCTTTGTGTGTCTATACAGATGATTTACAAAAAATGGATTATAACAAAGTCCCAGTTCTCTCAAGCTCTCTCTCTCAGAACTTCTAAGACCTCCTCATAACTCTCTACCGAGGGCTCTCTATCATTCTCTGCCTATCTACCTTATGAAATCTGATACAATATCTCCTTACAAGAGAGGAGCTCTGCGAGCTCGTCCTCTCTCACCTAACCTCATCTATTACATTAAAGTTTTCATAAATGTTTACTCAGATCTGACCATAATATGGGCTTGCTACAAGCAACATTTTAAATGAAATCCAACCACTACCTATACAAAGGCATGTCCCGACGTTTACAACCTTACAACACAAAAATCTGTATAGGATTATTTCAAATTTGAAAAAATGGGAGGTTTAATACCTCTCCCTTTCTCCATTGAGTGTTTGAGTGCTGGCATGATGGTGCATTTGCTGAGGTGGAGCAATGGTCCTGCATCATAGTCACTCCTGTGCACTAAGCCACATAGTCAAACTTCTCACAAGACAGGAGATCTGCGCACTAAGCACTAGATCCTCCTTCTTTACCTTCCAAAACTAGATCAAATGCACAGAGCCACAATCTCTTATCACAACACTTACACATTCTACAAAATCATAGTCGAGCACTAAACCTTGACCACATACATTCCTTCTCACATAGATCTACTCCCTTCTACAATACATTCCCCTTTATTTATACTTTACAATAGGGCCTAAACATGGGGAAAGCCCATGGTCCGACATCCCATAAACACATTACAAAACCCTAGAGGACCCATTACTGGGTCCCCATAACCCTCAAAATAGGTGAGATCCATGATCTCAGCTCCACCTGGGCACTCCTATTTCGACCAATGGGTCGAAGTCCAAAAGTGGGCCAAAACTGACCAAATTTTCCCCAAAAATTGGTTGAGGGCCAACATGAGGAGATGCAACATGTCACATAATAAAAAATTATGATGTGATGTGCTATAGAAGGGATAAATTTCATTGAGCATGATATGTTACGCCAATGATTATATTTTATGTGACATATCACATGATTTGAAACTTTGGATCAATGTGATAAGTCACATGAGAATATTTTTTTTGTATCAGATATGGTGAAAGGAAGGGAAACTTTAATCCATGTGGTATGGTAAAATTTTCCAAAACTTTTGAAGTTTTCTGTTAAGGTCCTAACCCGCACATAGGTAGATCAATGTATTCAGATGTAATAAAGGGCAATATTTTTTTTGACAAGAACGGTTATGTTGCATTAAGTGGCATTCTGGCAAGCCAGAATCAGGG
>JASDQU010316411.1:0-13334 GCA_032191745.1 Picea mariana | reverse complement strand
GGTGTAACTCTTATACTATTGTTCATTGCTCATTGGATATAGTTGAATGGTTTAAGTATAAGTTGAAAAAGGTTTTAAATTGTACTTGACACTGATTCACCCCCCTCTCAGTATCAACACTTTTATAGTATAAATAGAGGTTATATCAAGTCATTTTGAGATTACTCATCGAACATAAGTACAAGAGAGTAGTGCGCACTTATCTAGGAGGTTATCCTTGGTTCGTTTCTGGGTCTCTTTGGTCTTGATTTCATGAAAGAGCAATGTGTGACATTGTACATGTTGGAGGAATCTATACTGAGGAAATTTTTCATGGTTTTCTCCCCCTTGAGGGTTTCCCTGAGGATATATCTTATTTTTCTGTGGATATCTATCTTTAAGTTGTGATCCTTTTGCATATTAAATAATAATAAGATAACATAATACTTTAACTGTTGGAAAAACATAAAAACATCAACATATTTCTCCTAAATAATATTTACAAAGTACCTCAATCCCTAAGGATTAGATATCTAACATTCCCCCCCTTAATCCAAAGGGGTGTCTGTGGGTCTAAGCATCATTCTGAACTTTTCAAATTTTTCTCTTCCAAGCACTTTGGTAAATATGTCTGCAATTTTCTCATTTGTGAAACATTGTATCAAGTGAATGGTCTTGGCCTCTACATGATATCAAATCTACTATGTGTTGATGTGCTTGTTTCAATCATGGAATATGAGATTCTTGGCCAACTTGATTGAAGAATTGTTATCAACTGTAGGAGGAGTAGAATTTATTTGTTTCTCCTACAAATCTTCATGTATTTTACTACGCCACACAATTTTCTTTGTTTCTTCTGCAAATGCCACATATTCTACCTTTGTTGTGGAATCTGTTGGAACTTACCATTTGTGCGATCTCCATGAGACAAATGTTGATATAAGACTCATGAGATGGACTCAAGTTGACACTTCATTTTATTTATCCCCATAAGAGTCTAAATCATAATATCCAATCAAGTTGAAGTCATCCACCTTAGAATACTTGAGTCCAAAATATTGAGTTCCCTTCAAATATTTTAGAACTCTTTTTGCAGCAAACTAATGTCCTTCACAAGATTTTTGCATGAACCTAGAAAGAATCCCAACCATGAATCAAATATCTAGTCTAGTGGCGGTAAGGTGGATAAGACTTCTCACAAGTTGTTTATACTTGGTTGCATCCTCAAATTCATTCCCTTATTTTGATGTGAGTTTCAAATTTTTTTCTATTGGAGTAGAGAGAGGGTTATACTAAGTCATGCAAAACTTGTTCAACAATTCTCCAATGTACTTATTTTGGAAGATGAATATGTACTTTGGATTTTGAGTCACTTCAATGCCCAAGTAGCACAGAAGATGTCTCAAATATGTCTCAAATCCTTCAATTCTTTCTTTATGGATGCAATATAGTTTTCATTGTTCCCTATTGTCAATAGATCATCTACGTACACTACAAGACATACAACAATTTTGCCAACTTTCTTGACAAACAAAGTTGCATCATCAAGATTAAAGTACCTGAAATTCAATTTCAAAATATGCTCAATTAGCTTTTCATACCAAGCTTGCAGTGCTTGTTTCATGCCATATAAGGATTTGATGTGTTTACATACTTTTTGTTCTTGACCCTTCACAAAAAAACCTTCTAGATGAGACATGAAGACATTCTCTTTCAAGTCTCCATTCAATAAAGAAATATTCACATCCATTTCATGAACTTTCCATCCATTATGTGCTACCAAGGAAAATAGAGTAGGAATGGTAACCCATTTTTCTATGGGGGGGGAAGTCTTCTCATAATCAACACCTTATTTTTATGCAAATCCTTTTTCATCGAGCCTCACTTTATGCTTTTTAGGTGAGTCGTCTGATTTGTACTTGTTCGTGAAGACTCGCTTACATCCAATTTGTTTGATTCCGAATGGAGGTTACACCAACTCCCATGTCCCATTATTTATGATATAATCATACTCCTTATACATGGCTTCTTTCCATTCATCGTAAGAAGCAACTTCTTCAAAGGAAGTTGGTTCAAATTTAGTAGATACATTCAATTCACAATCATTTAAAACATACATATCATCTACATCACCTGAATATGAATTATCTACATCACCTCCATCTTGTCTTGTAGAACTTATGGTTCTTTTCTTTCCAACCTCATCGGGATGAACACTTTCAAGTGTCTTTATGAGAAACTTTGGTTGAACTTTCTGATATGGTCTAGGTTGCTTCATTTATTGAGATGGTGCTACATTTCCATCAAGGTTCAACCTTTCAACCCTCTCAATCACATCATCCAAATAAACTTCATGTTCTGATGAACTGGATGGAACTTCTTCATGAGGGGTAGATGGTTCTTCAAAAGGAGATTCCAAATATTGATCCAATATAGGGAGCCCTTCTTCAAGATGTGGAATCTAATTATCAAAATTGTGATATGTCTTTAAATGGGTGAATCTATCCATGTGATCAAGTTGTCGCTCAACAATTTTGTTACTCTTGGAGGATTCAAGAAAAATAACATCTATGGAAAGAACGAAATTCTTGTTTACCTCATCGTAAAGACGATATTCCTTAGTGGTATTTGAGTACCCCAAGAAGATGAACTTTTGACGCATTGCATCGAGCTTGTTTCTTTGCTCCTTAGAAATTAAAGCATAGCATGTGGAACCAAAGACCCTGAGATGCCTCACTGAAGGAATACGACCATACTGCATTTCATAGGGATTATTGTTCCCAAGAGCATTGTATGGACTCATGCTTTTCACATATACTACACATATAACTACATCAGTCCAAAACATCAATTTCACATTTTTGGAAAACATCATCGAACAAACCATATTTAAGAGAGTCTTATTCATTCTTTCAACTACAACACTATGTTGAGGATTGTATGGAACAATGGTTTGATGCTTGATCCCATGTTGGAAAAGATAGTTTTCAAATTCATTAAATGTATATTCTCTTCCATTATCAGTACAAAGAGTTCTAATATGTGATTGTACTTCATTGCGGATCCATACATGAAAATTTTTAAAAGTTTAAAAAGCCTATGATTAATCTTTCAACAAGTACACCCAACACATCCTGGTGTAATCATAAATAAAAGACATGATATATATATTGCCATTAGTATATGGAACATGCATGGGGCCATGTAAACCAAAATGTATCAATCCAATTTTTATACATGCTCCGAAAGTGGAATCATGGAAAGGTTGTTTGTTATGTTTTCCAAGGATACAAGCATCACATTGCTTCAATTTCCTAGGAATCGTAAGAAAAATAGAAACACCATTCTTTTTCAAAAAAAGAAGGATGCCATAATTAATGTGTCAAAATATAGCATGCCATAAGAGACTAGATGGAAATGTACCTTCTTTGTGGTGAGAGAGATATAAATAATTATATGCATGAGCATAGGTTAATTTCAACTTCATCAATCTTTCATCCTCCACTCCTATCATAATGACCATGTTGTTTGAATCCTTCCTTATTTCAAATTTTCTGTCGAAGATACGAATAGAGTGGCCTTGTTTTCAAATGTGCACAAGACATAGCAAGGTCCTTCATATATTAGGAAGATAGAGCACATCAAGTAGAAGAAAATCTAGGAATCCAAGCAATTTAAGCCTAATGGTGTCAATTCTTGAAGGTTTGAGACTTGATTTATCTACGAAATAGACTATACCATCAACATTTCCATTGAAATATTCAAAGAATTCTTTCTGAAAGTTCATGTGGCATGTTTCACTTATGTCAACAGCCATGCATCTATCTAAGAAGAAAAATAAGTGTTAAATGAATCTTCAATTACTCCAATATTGCAATGGAAACCAATATAATGAGCATATTCAGGTGCTTTACCTTTATCCAGATATGATTCTTTACCTTTGTGTTATTTTTAATCTTTCTTGTCTTTGATATTCTCCTAAGGGATTATGCATGTCTTTGTCTGATGTTCGTTCTTCCCACAATGGACACATTAAAGATCAAATTTCTCACAGGGATTATGCCTACCCCCCTACCTCTAAACAATTTTCTTCCACATCCTCCTTTACTTCCTTCTCCTCTAGAAGAATCTTGTGATTGATTCTTCCTTTTCTGATCAAGGCACATTGTCTCTCCAGTGTATTGAGAGAGTTCCAATTATGAGTGTGATTCATACAAACATTGATTGTAGTTCCTAAGAAGGAGATAATTTCCAAGACTCTCCTCAATCATTCTCTAATAATGCTCCTCAATATCATAAGACTCATATCCAAATCTGTCACCACCACTAGTGGAAACCCATTTCCAAGAAGAGTTTCCACTACTTCCTCCCATATCCATTTGATGATATATAACATACATGACAAGTCCCCAAGCCATGAACAATAGTGTTGTGAGTATCCTCTTATATACTCTTTCAGATGTGTAAAGATTCTTCACTCTTCCAACAATTCCCCCCCCCCCACCCCCATGACATCCTTTTCTTCTTTGACGAATCAGTTGTACAAGCTCAAATATGATTTAATATGAGAATTCACATGGTGGAAATATAATTGATTTGCATTTTTCAACAAGAATTTTTCCTTCCCTTTTTTATCTCTTTGATTATATGAAAGAGGTAGTGGTGGAATCAGTGACCCAAGGACCAGTGCCAAAGAGATTCAGAGCAACATTATTGTCGAAAATTAGAGCTTTGGAGATGGCATTTACCATAAATGTTTGTTATAGATAGTGAGTTTGTAGTTGAAACAGATCAAAATGCATCAAATTTATAAGGCTTGTGAATTTACCCTGAAATACAATCTCTAAGGAAATCCAATTCTGAGAGATATATTGTAGTCCATATGCCTCCATTCTAAACAAAAAAAAAAAAAGAATATGGAAACCACAAAGACTCACATAGAATGACTCAGGTCCTCATGCAACTTGGTGAGAAAAAGATTCAAGGCAGCAATTTTCCATCGATACTTCTTATTCACATTGGATTCTACAAACCTCATGGTTCAATCTCATAGATGGGATGGGAGAGAGGATATTCGAGAGGAAAAATAAGGTTATTCAATAATATTTCTCGATAAGAAATAGTCGCGGGAGAGGTTCCCCTAGCTCTGAGCAAAGAGACGAGGGAAGCAAACAACCGAGTAATTCTGGAGAGACAAATATGATACCACAGATCCCATAGAAAAATATCAGAGTGAAGGACTTGTAGAGGGACATTTTTGCACATGGGAAAGAATCACAAATATATAGAGGGATTTTTTTTCATGTGGGAGAGAATCATGGAGTTAAAACCAGCTATGATACCACTGTTAGACAATTTATTGAATAAATCCACACTTGATTGATTTGCATTAACGTGAGAAATTCATAAATGCAATGTGAAGTGACCTTTGGTTTCATATTCCAAGAGGTCTGAATGACTCTTCCTATTCACCTATGACTCTTCATATTTCCCCTAAATAATATTTACAAAGTACCTCAATCCCTAAGAATTAGGTATACTATTGAGATTATTATGCTTCCATCTATACTTTTAATTAATTATCTAGACTAGTTATCAATGACATTCTTATGCCTAACAACTAATAGGCACAATAACCCAGTGGTATTTATCTTAGATAATCCCAGGGGCGACGGGTGAAGGGAGGAGTCTCCATGATCCCAGGGGGGATAGGATTGTGCATTATGTGTGGGTCCTAGGGAATGTGACAAACAATATAGATGAAGCATATTAATTATGGTATGGGCTCAACATCACTATGAATTATGGAATCAAGACCCTTTCTATATTTGGGGATTCAATTATAATCATTTGGGCAGTACTAATGTAGATGAACCTTGGAGGGCATCAAATTCAAGGAATTATTGCATAAATCAAGAAGATTTATCTCAATTTCATAAGGTCTCTTTTTTCCACATCAGGAGGGAATTGAATGAAGAGGTGGATTCATGGGAATAATTTGAAACATATTTAAATATAGGGAGAATTATGGAAAATGGGGAATATAACTATGCCACAATCCCCTAAAATTTTCATTAGCAGGTGGTTAATCAAATTTATTCTAGCCAAGTGGATCACAGTCATAATACATTATGTTTGGATTCCCTTGAGGTCACGTAAGTCGAGTAGGTGGTAGACGGATTGCATGAGCAATTGAATCTACTCTCATTTATTCAACATGGCCTCACTCGAGGTATTTCAATGCATAATCATGGAACAAAGCAATGGATATGGAATAAACCAATTTTGGGAGATACCTTGGTTATGCAAATATGAGGTTTGGTAGTGGAAGGATTCAGTTAAGGATTGTCTATTGAAGTGTGGGATTCCATAGGATTGGAAAGGGAGGGTCCATGGCATGAATGTTGAGGGGTGACTATGAATGGTAATAGAGGGCACAAAGTGGTTTCCTTTTCGATTTATTGTTGGTTTGGTCTTGGTATTTTTATCCTTGTTTCAAATTTCCTTCCCAATGAAGTCTCTCTTATGTGACGCAGAATCAACCACCTGAACCAAAGGAAATTGGGGGTTTCTTCTAAATTGTTGTTTTTTCCAAGGTAGTGTGAGTCAATGTCAATTCACTCTGTGGTATTTGGGCAAGAGGCAAGGGTTATTTGTGTAATGATGGTAGGATAATACACTTAGTAATTATAATGAATATTGTTCAGAAACAAGGAGACAACACAGACCAACGATGGCGCTATTCTAGTCATGTCCTCCAAGGTGGAAGAGCTAGAGCAATCTAGTATAACCCAAAATGCCAACCTTTCCATCCCTCTCTTCAATAAAAAAAATTGTATTGACTCATTGGAAGAAAAATGTAGCAGATTATGTGTGTTTGTATTATCTCAATGGGTGGATAACATCTCTCCGATGTCAAATAATCTGAGAACTCAAAGATCTAACCAAAAGGGTGGAGTAGAGGCCAATAAAGTTTACCAAAATCAGGTTCCCATGGAAATTGAAGGCATAGGCACCCATCATTCTAGAGAGGAGCAAAAATATCAGGAAAACATGTAAATATAAACCAATATGAATTTGTTTTAGAGTTAGTTGTGTTTTGTGTCAGTTTATTAGGCAAGCTACAAGCAATATCACTTGTAACTCTCATTTAGAAAATATTTTTTGTATGTAAATATCAATCTAGAACTATACAGTGTTTTGTGGGCATCAAAAGATGCAATATATGTAATCGTTGCTAGACTTGACGCAACAAAACACTTATTATATATATAATAAAAATTTGAGTTCTGGTTTAAAAAAATTATCTTATATAATAATGACCATTGATCCAATAGTAGCTAACTTAGCTTATTATTTTCTATGTAATATTTATTAAAGAAAAACGAATTCCCACGAGGACATGCCACCATAATAATAGTGTGTAATAAATCAAATGGGTAAAAACCATAAGTAGGAGTGCATAGAGAAGACATGATACCAAAACCATAAATAATGTTACTATCATATTGAAGGAGGATGAAATCACATCACCTCAAATCTTTACACCAAATTCTAGTTGAATTTGATTCAATTTGGTTGAATTTTGTGACTTTCATTATCTTTCATTGAATAATGTGTCACTACATATGTTGATATTATGAATGTGTATTTTCAATATTCATTACAAAATACGTATATATTTTATTCAATGGTTTTTATGTACTTACCTTATTAGTGGATTTTTTGGATTTTTTTCTAACTAAGAGAGATTTGATAATGACACTAGATACAAGGAAAGAGATGAAGAATGTCATATAAGAAAATGTAAAGATACAGTGGTAGCAAAAAAAAACCCAAGTGAATTGTAATTACTTACTTTGTGATTGTTGTATAATATTGAAAAATATGTATTTAATTTATGAAGAAATGTGTATTTAATTTATGAAGAGTTGAAAGTATAATTATAATCACTACTTACTATATTATGTTTTATGTTGCAGAAAATCTTGATAAAGAAATGGAAGCATTATTAAAGAGTATAACCAAAAAAATAGTCTCAACCCAAGTTATGAGTTGAGTGTCAAACGTAGTTACTATGAGTATGTTAGCTATGGTACAAGTTATCCTTTATTTTTCGATAAGATTTAGAGTGTTGTTGAATCCAATATACTACATTTTCATGGTACTTATTTGTTCTATGGCATGCATATGATTTTTTTAGCACGAGATATAGAGATGATGATAAATAGAGACAGAGATTCATCTCAAAAGAAAACAAAGAAGAGGTTTTTGAATATGACAATGTACAAGTTGATGGAAAATGAGAGATTTTAAAATTTGTAAATGGAAAATTTCCATATTTAAGAAATGTTTGACATTGTCACAAATGAGTGGTAAAAACAATAAATAGAACAAACATCATATCATATGAAATATGTTCAAGTTAGTCTTATTTTTAGTCACTCATGTTTCTAGTCCTTTTCTTTTTATATTTCATTCATTAATTGAAATATATTATATTGTTCCATACTTATGATGACAAGAGTGATTTGGAGGAATCATAGGGTATTAACAACTTTTTGACCTATATGTTTTTTAATTATATCTTTAAATGTTAGCATTTTTTTTATTGGACTCAGTTTCTTTTATTATATTTTTACAGAGTGAGGATGATGAGGGTTGATAAGATGAGGGAATAGACCATAATTCAATCAACTTATGATGTCAAACTCATTCCATTTATGAATATGTGTAGATATTTTCCATGTTATCTTGTATACAAAGTTGGGATTTCCTCGTCAATTAGGTCTAGCTTGGGTGGTTGAGAGGAAGAATTGTTATCTTCCCTACCTGCGTTCAAATCCCACTTATTCTTGTGACATGTTCTCTCTTCGTGAGCCAATTTTTTATTGATCCATAAGAAACATCTCACCCTTGATTATGAGTTGGAGACTTGAGGCCTAGAAGATTCATTTTCTTGCATAAGGATGTTGTTTTCCTTCTTTATCATGGTCTAGGGCCCTATGCTCATCACTACTACCCAAATCCAATGAATGGATATCGTATCACACTTAGAGGCCAAAGATCCCATAGAAAGGTCCCATGTGGTGTTTCAATGCATCTTCCATAATCTTTTAGCCTAAGAAGATTTCTTAAATCCCTAAGTCTCTTGTTATCCTTCACTTACCATTTCCATGGCCTAAATACCTATAGTGTTGCTAAAAACATCATAATTTCCTCAAGTAAACTACCCATAGTAAAAAAAATCCTAACATAGGGAATGTTTTGTGAGTTGTGGGTGTTTTCCATGGAGATTGAGTATGAGAAGATTCATTTATCCCATAAGGCCCTTGTTCCTCCCCTGACCTTAGTTAGACATTTATACCAATTTTTGTTTTACAACTAACCTATTCAAGGCACCCATATTCCACTTATAGGTGATGAATATGCTACGGAGGTCATATGTGGTAGTTTGAGGACTCATCCATGGCACTTGATCCTAAGAAGGAATTTTTAGCGATGGATGCTCTTGTTGCCTTCCCCTAACAATGGTCAATGACCTAATACCCATCCATGATGTCTAATACCTCATAATGGTGTCCATATTTACCTTGGATGCCAAAGATTCCTTGGATAAAACCCATGTCATGGTTTCTAGGTTTTGTTCATGGTGCTTGATATCGAGAAGGTTTAATTAGGGCTTAAGGTCATTTTTTATCCCCTGGACATGTTTATTCCTAGCGCAAAAAACCTACTCATGGTACCTATATCTAACTTAGAGGCCAAACACCCAATACAAAGTTCTCATGTGTTGGTTCAAGGACTTGTTCAAGGCTCTTAAACCTGAGAATCTTCAACAAGACCCTAAGGCACTTGTTTTCTTTCTTTGATGATTTCCAAGGCCCCATAACCTATCCATGGTGCACAAAACCTATTAATGGAATCCATATCCAACTCAAATGCTAAATACTCCCTAGGTTGGTGTGGTTCCATGTTATTTTTAATGGTGCTTAATTTTGAGAAGATTTTTTTCGGTCTAAGGGCCTTGTTTTCCTCCTTTGAAATTGATTAGAATTCAAGAGACATTCCTAGTACTCAATACCTATTCATCATGCCCATGCCCCTTTCCTAATCCTTAGATACCATATAGATCCCCTGTTATGGTGGTTTAAGGATGTGTTCATGGCACTTGAGCTTGAGAAGCTATGTTTAGGGCCTAAGTTTGTTGTTTCCATCCTCTAAACATGGTCAAGGGCCTAAGACTATTGTTTCCCTACCATGACCATGGTCAAGGCCCTAATATCCATCTGTGGTGCACAAAACATCTTAATGGCACCCATATCCAACTCCTAGGACAAAAACCCCCTAGTGAGGGTTCAAGCCATAGTTTTTAGGTGTTGTTTATGAATATTGATCTCAAGAAGGTTCAATTAAGTATTAAGGACCTTGTTTCCCCCCTTGACCATATTCAATACTTAAGACCCATTTACAGTGCATAAAACCTTCTCATGGAACCCATATCATAGTAGGAGGCCTGGAAAGAACCCCTACAAAGGACTCACATGTTAGTCTAAGGACTCATTCAAGGATCTTAAGCATGAGAAGATTAAATAGTACCCTGTGGTAATTGTTTTCAATCATCAACCATGATCAACACCTCATTTCCCATCCTCAATCCACAAAACCTCCTATTGGCATCCATATACAAGTATGATGTCAAAGACCCCTAGAGAGTACCCATGTTATGGTTTTCAAGCGTTATTAATGGTGATCAAACCTAGGAACCTACATTTAGGACCTAAGTCCCAAGTGCTTTCATCCCCTAACCATGGAGGTTGAGATAGAGAAGGTTCATTTATGGATTAATCCCCTTGTTTCCCCCCCCATGACCATGATTAGCCTCAATACCCATTTCCAAATCATAAAACCTACTCACGGAACCTTTATCCCACTTAAATGATAAATAAAATAATCTAGGTGGATATTGGTGGCCACCCACCTATTCCACTAATTCAAAACGGTTCCACATCTTAGCAGTGTTTCTATGGTTTTTTGGGTCCCAAACTTCTGGGGTTATTTTGAGGACCTAAATGACATTTTTTTTGGCGTTGCAACACGTAACATGTAGCCAAAGGAAAATTCTAGGATGAACAACCTATGTACTCCTCGGATAGACCTTTCTGGCGGGGTACTGATTCCCCAAAATGGAGATCGTATGCAAAATATGTGCCCTCGGGAAGTTGACATATCAACTAACCACATTGGGGCCCACAAACCTTTTGGAATTTCATCTTCCGAGGTTAGGGTATTGGATATTTAGGGTTTTTTCATTGATGCTTTATTTAAAATTCCTTTTCGGCCTCATTGTAATCAACTTCTTGTGAATGAATATAGCTATCACATCTCTCTCTTCGAAGATAAGCTACCACCATTCTAGCTAGCTTGTGTGTTTTTCATTTTACAGTTTTTTGTATTTCAGACACTCATTGATAGAATCTAATTTTAATGGTGTTGTTGTGTTTCTTCCAATATCTATGTGTGTTTCCTTGTTATATATCTTCCTTCGTTTCATTCTCAATATAATCAAGATCAGTGGTATCAGAGAAATGTGCTCTTTTTTGTTTTTCCGTGCATGTCCCCGACGAGGTCATGCTAATGAGATGTTAAGCCCTAAATATTGGCTCATTACCCCTTAATTGGGGCATATTACATTAGTAATGTTATTTTATTTGTGTCGTCTTTATTCCATTAGTTGTGATTATACCTCCTAGTCTCCTATATATACCAAGGAGACATTTTCATTTGGAATCATCTTGTACTTGAACATTTTATGTGGGGTAAAACGAGGTTGCCCCCTCAAAGAGGCTTATTATCTAAAATTCTCTCTTTTTCAAGGCGTTGAGTACTTATTCTGAGGTGTTTCTATGCTATATTGATATTTGGTTCTTAACATATGGTATCAAAGCTCAAGGTCTTGGGGTTTTGTTGCTACATCTGAGACACCTTGGAATTTTCGCTATAACTTTTTTTTCTACAATGTTTCAAAAGGAACTGCTTGGAGGATATTTAGTAGATGGATCAGGGTACGTTGGGTTAAAGTTTCATCTCTTGATGCCTTATACTTTCGGAGATACAACCTGTGTAATATAGGGTTCTGGAATCATCCTGAACTAAGTCATTGCGTAATTTTTGCTATAAAATTGTTTCTATAATGTTTCAGACCCTGAAATCCAAAGGATATTCACATAAATTAGTAAGGTAGTTGTGGTAAAAATTTCATCTTCTGGGTCATCTTACATTTGTAGATACACCCTATGGAAGATAGGGTATCTGACTAGTCCTATTGACTAGTTTCAAAAAGGTGTTCCAGGTAAAACAATCATAACTTCTTCCTAGAGTATCCAAATTGAGTGAGACCAATTGCATTGGATAGTGGATAGTCTGCAGTATTTCTGGTGTGAGTTTTAGAATTTTATATCAATTATTTTGTGTGGGGAACGCTATACAAGTGAGATCTCCTAGAAAGGCCAAAAATCAGCAAGTTGTGGGGAAGTTACCATAAATTCCGCTTGGCACATCCAATTTTTATCAGACCTGTGGCATTGAAGAGAAGAAATATCAAAGACCTACAAAAAATAAAAGTTCATACTCAGAAGGGCCAAAATTTTGGAGATACAATAAAAGGAAGATTGTCTAGCAGAAGCACCTCAAAATCAAGGTTTAAAGTGATACTTGGCCAACATGCCACCAAAAAAGGGAATTTCTACACTAAATAAGCCTCCAGACAATCCTACTTGGACTCTTGATGAAGGTGAAGAAATGTGTAGGGACATAAATGATTTACAAAAGAATATAGTAACAATAGATGAACTACAAGAGATGATGGATTCAACAGAAGCTAATTTTGAGGCAATAAATACTAAGATGGATGCTTTAAAAGGGGAGATCATGGAAGGATTGAAAAAATTCCTAATAGAGAGGACACTTGAAAGTGAAAATGTATCCCATGAAATTCATGATGAGGACACAAGGAAGGTGAATCAATAATGGAGAAACTCCAACTTTGGGTTGAAGACCAACCACGTTCCTAAGATCGATATGAGGAAGTTTGATGGCAAGGACCCAATCACATGGATACTTCAGATGGAGCAATTCTTTGATCTACATAATTTGCCACATACACAAAAGGTATGAATTGCTTCTTTATATTTAGAAACCAATCAATTTGTATGGTATCGATGGCTTTGTTCTCGCAAATCACTCGTCACTAGGACAATTTTCACGGAAGAAATGATAGCACACTATGAGGATACAAGGAGCAATACCTTCTTTAGCCAATTGATAAATATCAAGCAAAAGGGTTCAGTTACAGA
>JASDQU010316398.1:0-13212 GCA_032191745.1 Picea mariana | reverse complement strand
TCATTCTAAACCCCTTAATTTTCCTTCCGATACCCAATTATAATTTGCTAATCCCCTTTAAAAATTTTCAAGCTTCATTCCTCCATTTTTTACTGGGATATAGTCATTTATATTTCTGCACTTGTTCGCATTAGGACAGGGGCGATTACCATTAGAGGGGGTAGATCTCAAGTTTTCCTAAGGATTTTATGGTGGCCTTTATCATTTATAGCATAGCATATATATAGAGCATCTACATCAGCCTCTAGGCATTCAACCCCTTCTTCTCATGAGAGAATGGACCATGAACCATTACTGAAGTTTGGTATACTATGAGAGGCTCTAGGATGGAAAGTGTTAGTTATGGTGGGGAACGAAATGTTACCCTTATGAGGGCCCCTCAATAGTACCCCTTTTCCTAGGCGATGACAACATGGGACTAGGGCATAGAAGCAACAACTCTTGTAAGAGGGAGGGGGTGGGATTCCATTATAAGAGTACCTTCTTGGCTTGGTATAATCAACAACTCTTGGCTTAGATCATTCTCTAAATATATCTTGTTTGATGATTCTCAAAATCCTTTCTCTTCGTGTTACTTTCAGTGGTTGTTGTATGATGGGCTCATCGGTGCTTAATATAAGAAAATGACTTCAATGGCTCTTCTTTTAATACAAATGATGAATTTTAGTTCCTTTGATGTGGTTTGTATCTATGGATTTCTTCCTAACTATTAATTTTACTTACAAATTCAACAACTATATTTTTTATACAATGTCTCAATGGTGGTAGCTTTTAATCTTTGGTATGGCAACCAACAAAAATTCTAGCAGTTATTTTCTCCTTTCGACGGCTCAATTTATTCGAATTGGCATAGGATCTCTCATTCAACAAAACCAATGAGTACATTCAAACCCTTTATTTTCGAAAACCTTTTTCGATTAAATGTCACCTTCATTTCTTTATGGGCTCTGAATCTTTCATCATTGATCCCATGTAACAATTAGCAATAAATAGAAAAAGCATGCAGTTAATGATTTGACAATTAATGAACCATGAAACTCTCACAGTTAATGTAATGAATATACAAAACAATAAAGCATGGATAATACGCTGAGCAGAGTGAAATACTGATAGAGATGGATTTGAAAATTACACTTAATATTAAATTCAAGCCAAGTGATTACATGAACCTTATTAGTCCCTGCCGAAGGTGTAGAGGGACTATAGCGATCGATAATTCATTGACTTCATATTAGTTTGTCCTTTGACCAAAAATATTTGCATAATCTCTATTGTTGGAACTAGAGAACTAAAAACATTGATTTGTATATAATAAAAAATGCCATATATGTCATGATCTGATTGGATAATAGATTGGAGGTCTTATTACCAGCTTCATTATTCCTAATGTTTTATATGTTAGCATATCCCAAGTTTTTGATCATCTACGGTCTTTCTGAATTTTTACTATTTTTATTAAAATGTTTAGATATCCAAAGTTTTGAGCATCGAGAGTTAGTTTTTTATTAGTTGACTTCATATTAGTTTGTCTTTTGACTAAAAAAAAAAATTGCATAGTCTTTATTGTTCAAACTATTGTTATTATTATTATTATTATTATTATTATTATTATTTATTGTTATTATTTTATATTATTGTAAAATAATATAATAATTATTTTGCGTACATAAACATACCTACCGCACTACATTCTTTCTTAAATGTTTACAGAGCGCGAGGCCCTTCGATGGTCCTAACAGACTTAAATGTTTACCTAACATGCCTCATAGACTTAAATGTTTACTTAATAGGCATGTTACAATACATTTTCCTCCGATTTTTTTTATACAATATTATCTGCAGTGAATATGGGCAATATTGTTCTTTAGCGACATTTTTAGTTCATTGGTTAATGCTTGCTCGTTGCTTGTTCATTGGTTTCTTGTTTTCCTGTTGTTGTTGCTCTTGTTTGCCTATTTCTCTTGTTGCAGTTTGCACGCTTGGGATTATGCAACCGCGATTGGAACTACACTTTTTTCATTCCCCATTGACGAGTGGGTTGCAGTGTCATGTTTACCTTCCTATTCATTGTTTGTTGTTTTCTAATTTCAATACTGGAAATGCCTGAGTCAAAATCCTCTTGCAGAACATCTTTGTATGTGAGTACTATGAATAGAGAACCAAGAATGTGACATTGTCTTGGTCTTGTTCTTGAACGTCAATGTTCGACACATAACCCACCTCTATCGCATCCATAGTGACATATAAAAAAGGAAATCAAATTTTATCCTCATTATTTCTATTCCTGGAAACCATACATTTGGTGCATTTTTTCAAGTTGTTCCCTTCCAATCACATGTGCCCACTTCCATGTCTTGGACATCAAACCAGGATTCGTTGGATAATATAAATGTAAAAAAAATATGAGGTGTATTCTGAGAAAAAAATGCACCAAACATATGGTTTTCAGGAACAGAAAATGTGAGGAGAAAATTTGATTTCCTTTTTTATATGTCACTGTGACTGCGATAGAGGTGGGTTCTGTGTTGAACATTGGTGTTCAAGAACAATACCAAGACACCATTAAAGTATTTTTTATTTAGTCATAGTAGTCACATACAAAGATGTTATGCAAGAGGATTTTGAGCATTCCCAGTATTGAAAATTCTTACTTGCAAACTGGAAAAAAACAAACAACGAATAGGGATGCAACCATGGAAGTGAAAATTACTTGTGAGTGGGGAACGATAGAAGCGTAGTTCCAATTGTAGATGTAGAATGCCAACTGTGCAAACTACAAACTTCATAAATGTTTACACAGTGGGAGGCCTTTGGACGGTCCTCACAACCTTAAATGTTTACCTGACCGGCCTCACAACCTAAAATGTTTTCTTAACATGTGTGTTACAATACATTTTCCTCTGATTTTTTGATACAATCTTGTCTGTAATGAATTTGGGAAATATTGTTCTTCATCGACATTCCTGGTTGACTAGTTGATGCTTGTTTGTTGGTTCACTAGATGCTTATTATTGTTATTTGATTCAACTTTGCAGAGTTGAGGTCCTGCAGCTGCAGTTGGACCTCTTGATACTTGTTCATTGGTTTGGTGTTTGCTGCTTGCTCTTGTTTTCTTCAACTTTGCAAGGTTGGGGTCATGCATCCGCAGTTAGACCTGTTGTTGCAGTTTACAAGCCAAGGGTTGCGCTTCTCTCATTCCCCATTCACCGGTGAGTCTCAGTGTCGTGGTTTCATTCATGTTCATTGGTTGTTGTTTGTTATTTCCAATTTGCAAGTAAGAATTTTCATTATTGGGAATGCTTGAGCCAAAATCCTCTTGTAGAACATCTTCGTATGTTACTACTATGACCAGAGAAACAAGAGTGTGATGTTGTGATCTAGATTCGGATCCAAGAGCTTGATGGGGCTCAGAAAGGACTAAAACTCAATGTTCTTAGAATGACGTCAAAACAGACATGTGTGTAGGTCTAGTTGATACGAACCCAACACAACTTGAATGGGCTCAAATGGACGTCGTATGCTTCTGATATCGTGTTTTGTTCGAAAAGTCAAACAGGCAAAAAGTTAACAGGTGAACAGTCAAAAAGTCAATGCTGATGTCATGCTGACATGGAAAAGGTACAATTGATAGGTCGTACAGATGATGTGGTCCAACCAGTAGGTGACACATGTCACCACTGAAAGGGTGACACGTGACATCCGTACAGTTGACGTTTCAGTCTCGGATGTTGACACGTGGCAGACAGAGACAAGTATGGATGGCGGACAAGTGGCCCAATCATTGACTAACACGTGGTGGGTGTGCTTACATGGCCAATTTATGACAAGGAATAGTAGGACACTGACACATGGGAAAATCATTGGTTGAAAAGTGGCGTCTAAAATGGAGAATAGGGTGGTGCCACATGGCCTAGACGTGAGCTGCCACGTGGCATCCTGCGGTTGGCTCATTTGGTTGTATGCAAAAATTATGGTCTTTTCAAGTTTCGTACTCGTGACCTCCAATAGGATGTAACACCTTGGGAATAGGTCGGGTTCCATTGCACCAAGCATGAGACTTGGTTATACAACCCACTAAATTAAATTTAAAGTGTGTTTAAGTGTTGAATGGGGGTGGAAAGGGTTGGGGCAAAGCCCCAAGCCCATGGATTGTAGAACCCACATATGACCACAAGCCCGGAAGCTTCCAGGGATAAGCCATGGGTGCAAGGGCAACGGGCTATAGTTCGTATCCCTTACTATATGCACGGGAGTTCTATTATGTGGGCGTGGGAGTTATGTCTATGAATTAGCCTTTGGATCTAAGAGCTCAACCATATGATCAGATATTTGGGCTAAGGGGGTCGGCACATAGCCCTTTGGGCTAGTGCTTGGCCGTATTAATAGCATATGACTGAGTATTAAGGGGTTGCGCGCCTATTTTGGGGGCTTATGCCTATATTAAAACTAAAATGGGTTTTAAACCTATAGTTTAGTGATTTTCTCACTAAGTTTTGAGCAGTTTTGGCTATTTTTCCATATCTTGGTGGATATTGGGCCAAATTGATTGCCACAAGAAGTGGGATGTTAGGATTTGATCCCTCTAACTCATGGATATATAAAAAAATCCATTTTGAGGTTTGAAACAAGAAAGAATCAACAAATAATATTTAAGCAAGTCGAGGAAGAACTTGCCAAGGTCAAGTAGTCTTGAGCAGTGTAGAGTAGCTGAGCTTTGGAGGCAGTTTTTGGGATTTCTACTATTCCGCTTTCAGTGTCATCCATTGCATCAGGTTTCTGAGATGGAGAAGAATACATCTAGTCAGTCAGAGCCCTATATGATTTAATTTGAATGCATATTGTAAAGCATTGAATATTGAATAGAGAAAGCTCCCTCACTGAAGACAAAGGTCCGGAGACATAGGCAGATTTTGCCGAACTTCATTATCAACTTCTTGTGTCCAATTTGTTGATGGTTTTCTTCTTTATGTGATATGATATTCTCTTCATATTATAATCTTGTTTGTTGTCTTTATATTCACATGCACCATCAGAAAAATGTCTTGATAAAATTGAGGTCATAGTGTGTAATTGTTAATATTTGATATTTGAATCAAGTGGTATCAAAGCAGGTTGACTTTTGCAGGAACTGTGAATATGGGGAAAATATTGAAGAGAGCCAGACTCCAAGAGATCAAGGAGATCAACCAATCAATTCAGTGAGAGAATGTTGAATTGTGAATATTGGTACAGATTCTCGAGGAAGACAGGGAAAGAATGTGAACATTGATGTTGGCAACGGAAGCAAGGCCAGTTGGAGGAAATCCTTCAGTTAGAAGCTCGAGCCTTGTCAGGGATGATGGAACTTATCCATTTCAAAGGAAATCCGATGAGGAGGATTCATATACTCATGCTCCTCTGGTTGAGGAGAAATCAGTAGGAGAAGCCATTGGCACATTCTCTTCACCAGCGGAAAGCATCCAATACACTCCAGCATCTCATGTAGTTGATCAGGAGTTGGAATCTGACCATCCAGAGATTGCATCATTTTATAAGCATACCAAAGGAGTCAGTATGAGAATGTTATCCAATTTCAGATACCAGAAGGGACAAGGCCTTGGAAAATATGGCCAAGGCAGAGCCGAGCTGATTGAAGTGAGTGAGCATCCACTCCGAGAAGGATTGGGATATGCAGGAGAATCTTCTGAGGAAGACAGTCTAGTGATTCATTGCACACACTGTCAGAAGTTTGGACATGATGTTGACAATTGTTGGGTGTGACATCTAGATTTAACACCAAAATGGTTTCAAACTCAGCAAGGAAAATAGGCAGCTTGAGCCAGCAGCAACGCAAACGGTGAGTCACGAAAGAAAGGTAAAAAGGTAGAAAGGTATAAATCCCCTTCACCCACCTTTACTGATGAGCATGCTAGAGTCATGGATCTTATCAAAAAAATGATTCCATGCACATTTTGCAGCAGCAATAACCATTGTGTTGCAGACTACTGGAAACAAAAAATATATGGAAGAAATATCATGGCGACAAGAAGTACGCCAAGATGTGATGATGCGACACTGCAAGTCAAAAAAAATCTGCAAGTAAAGTCAGCGCAGCCAAGGCAGGAGTCAGAGAAATCCAAGGGGGATTCGACTTAGTAAGGGCATGATTCCATCAATTTTATTTGAGCAAGAAACACTTGCTCACATTTTTAGAAGAGAGGACATTGTGAAGATAGTTGTTCGAAGTTGCACCCATAGTTGCGACGCTCAACAAAGCTTGAAGGGCTCGAGCAGAAGACGAATGTTGCAAAGGAACAAAAGGACGATGTCAAGGAGCAAAAGGATGATGCAAGAGGGCAGTAGGCGGATGCTACAGGAAGTAGAAGAATGACCATGGCGCTATGTTGGCAGGAGATGGATCATCAGCCTGGAACTAAGCAGATTTTATGCCCTATATGTAAATCGAGTTAGTGTCATTTTCATTGATGTAATAAAAGTGATTTGATTTATGGAATCACTTATTGAGTCTAGTTAATGTTAAGTCTAGGTTGTTTGTCATTTGTTGATTGATGTGAGTATATAGTTGATTGATGTAATAAACCTTTTGGGGACCAAAAGTTCTTTAGTAGGAAGGCGTGATCCAAATTCAGATCCAGGAGCTTGATGGGGCTCAGAAAGGCCTAAAAATAAATGTTCTTAGAATGATGTCAAAATGGATGTGTGCATAGGCCTCGTCGATATGAACCCAAAACAGCTTGAATGGGCTCAAACGGATGTCGTATACTCCTGATATTGCGTTCTATTCGAAAATTCAAACAGGCAAAAAGTCAACAAGTCAACAGTCAACAAGTCAACAGTCAAAAAGTCAATGCTGATGTCATGCTGACGTGGAAGAGGTAGAGTTGATAGGTCGTACATATGATGTGGTCCAACCAGGAGGTGACACATGTCACCACTGAAATGGTGACACGTGACATCCGTACAACTGACGTGTCAATCCTGGATAATGACACGTGGTAGACAGAGACAGGTACGGATGGTGGACAAGTGGTCCAATCGTTGACTGACATGTGGTGGGTGTGCTTACATGGCCAATTGATGACAGGGAAAAGTATGACACTAACACATGAGCGAATCATTGGTTGAAAAGTGGCATCTGAAATGGCGAATAGGGTGGTGACACGTGGCCCAGACGTGGGTTGCCACATGGCATGTTATGGTTGGCTCATTTGGTTGTATGCAAAAATTATGGTCTTTCCGAGTTTCAAACTCATGACCTCCAATAGGATGTAACGCCTTGGGAATAGATTGGGTGCCATTGCACCAAGCATGAGACTTGGTTATACAACCCACTAAATTAAATTTAAAGTTTGTTTAAGTGTTGAATGGGGGCAGAAAGCGCTGGGGCAAAGCCCCAAGCCCACGGATTGTAGAACCCACATACGACCACAAGCACGAAATATTTCAGGGATAAGCCATGGGCATGGGGGCCATGAGCTATAGTTCATATCCCTTATCATATGCACAGGAGTTATGTTATGTGGGTGCGAGAGTTATGGTTGTGACTTAGACTTTGGATCCAAGAGCTCAACCATATGACCAGATATTCGGGCTAAGGGGGCCAGCGCACAGCCCTTTGGGCTGGCTCATGGCCATATTAATAGAATATGACTGAGTATTAAGGGGTTGTGCACCTATGTTTTGGGCTTATGCCTATATTAAAACTAAAATGGGTTTTAAACCTATAGTTTAGTGATTTTCTCACTAATTTTTGGGCAGTTTTGGTTATTTTTCCATATCTTGGTGGATATTGGGCCAAATTGAGGGCCACAAGAAGTGGGATGTTGGGATTTGATCCCTCTAACTCATGGATATATAAAACAAGCCATTTTGAGGTTTGAAACAAGCAAGAATCAGCAAAGAAGGTTGAATCAAGTCGAGGAAGAACTTGCCAAGGTCAAGTAGTCTTGAGCAGTGCAGAGTAGTTGAGCTTTGGAGGCAATTTCCGAGAGTTCTACTACTCCAATTTTAGTGTCGTCTATTGCATCAGGTTCTGAGATAGAGAAAAATACATCTAGTCAGTCAGAGCCCTATATGATGTAATTTTAATGCATATTGTAAAGCATTGAATATTGAATAGAGAAAGCCTCCCTCACTGAAGACAAAGGCCTGGAGACGTAGGCGGATTTTGCCGAAATCCTTTATCAACTTCTTGTGTCCAATTTGTTGATGGTTTGCTTCTTAATGTGATCTTATATACTCTTCATATTATAAGCTTGTTTGTTGTCTTTATATTCACATGCACCGTCAGAAAAAGGTCTTGATAAAATTGAGGTCATAGTGTGTAATTGCTCAGCTTCAATTTTTGGATCATGTTGTCTTGGCGTTTTTATTGAGAGACGTTGTTCGCCAGAGATCCCACCTCTGTCGAAGCCATAGTGACATATAAAAAAAAAGGAAAATGAATTTTTTCCTTGTATTTTTTGTTCTTGAAAACCATGAGTTTGGTGCATTTTTTTCATGTTGTTCCCTTCCAAAACGTCTTATTCCCCTTTTAATTTCAATGTTGGGCTCAAAACCCGCCTATGTTGCAGCCATAGTAAGATATAAAAAAGGAAATCAAATGTTCTCCCCATAATTTTTGTTCCTGGAAATGATACGTTTGCTAGAAAAATGAGAGTTTGATGTTGCCTTGTTCTTGTGTGAAAACAATACGTTTGGTGCATTTTTTTAATTTTGTTCCCTTCCAAAACATCTTGTTCCCATTTGAATGGCAATGTTGGGCACAAAATCCACCTCTCTTGCACCCATAGTGAGATATAAAAACTAAAATCGAATGTTCTCCTCATATTTTATGTTCTAAAAACCATACGTTTGAGTGCAACCCTGGCACTGAAACTTACCTGTCAATGTGGAACACCAGAAACACAGTTCCAATTGCAGATGCAAAATCCCAACGGTGCAAAGTGCAACAATAGGGTCAGTTGTGGATGTAGAACTTCAACCTTGCAAAGTTGAAGCAAACAAGAGCAAGCAGCAAACAACAAACAAGTGAGTGAATTGACGAGGCATTGTTTATTGACTACTATCGGCCTACTGTTTTGTGACTAAATTCCAAAATAGAGGGAATGGGCATGGCCACACACTGTTGTGGACATAGGGTGTATCGGTCTATGGAAATGACAACATCTCACAGATGGAGCAGTTTCTAGACAAATGCATGACATGCAGCACAGATCATTTGGAATCCAGGGCTTGCCAAAGTTCATAGACATTATCATACAAGACGCTGTAAAAAACGAAAAAAAAATCACATTTCATATACAACTCCCCTATGCTGCCAATGAGAACAACAAGAATTGTAGAGACAAATAGTTTGGAAGACAATGTTCTCATTGAGAAATATAAATCTTTTTTTGCATTTCTAGAACAATGAGACTTTGATGACTTAGTGAGCTTCCAAGACTTCTTGGCAGAGCTAAATCTAACAGAATTTGAGTGCATTCAATGCATACAATTTACACTTAAATAACCAACAGTTTTCCTTAAATAAAAACTTTTACATATATGCAACAATAGTTTCTCTAAGTACCAGCAAGTTATGTGGAATGCAAATACAGACGTACAGTATGTACTCAATGCATATGCCACATCATCATATTGTGCCTCATACATGGAAAAAGTTGACAAATCTATGACAAGTACATTCAGAAGAATAGGCAAAGAACATGAAAGAAATCATATTGATACTCTACAAATGATACATGCACTTGGAAATACATTGCTTAATCTTCAACAAATAGTTTCTCAACAAACCGTCAACGTTGCACTTTCCCTGCCCCTAGATTGTGGTTCAAGGAAATGTGTCTTCACAAACACATCTCCACTTGAGAAACACAAATTGGAACATGGTTCTACATTTGGGCCACCAAAAATACTATTAAAATAAAATAATATGAAAAATGTTGAAATAGATATAAACAACATCTCTTTGGACTTGAACCAGAGTTTGTTGAGCTCCAACTATATTTCATAGCTGAGAATGTTTTCCCATAGTTAATGTGTTTATATGGCTTCATAATTATCATACTAATTGTTGTTGTGTGAGGGATAAAGTTATTTTCTCCCTTTCTTTTTCCTCCTTTTTTCCTTTTTCTTCTTCCCCTCTATTATTTGTTTTTGGTTCTATACTTAGTCTTGTTTCTATGCTCGTAGGTTCCCGGGGTGGAAAACTGACAAATCCTCATCTCCATCTATATATTCACATCATAATTCCGACCGACCGTCGTTCATTTGCATACTTAGCCAATTTTGTGGTCGTGGGTTCGCGGGTAGGCGCTATCGAAATCTCATGCCCTGTGTTGGAGGTATATATATTTTACCCCAAAACTTCGATGATCTACAATTCAACCCTGGACTCCTCGAACTTGCAAGCCTGACTCTACCTATGATGAATCTGTCTAATCGCCCCGTCTTTCCATACTTAGTCGAGCCTTCAAAGTTTTGTGGGTTCATGGAATCCCGGGTTCACAAAAGTTTGAAAGAATTTTTCTCTCCCCTCCATCCCCGCCACCTTCCCCCCTTCCTAATGCACATTAATTATGATTTTACTAGTGACAACTCACCAGGCAGGTTCAAAAATATTGGCATTAATAAGCGGAAATCTTGAGGACATCTCCCATTAAAACTCATTAATGGGTGAATATTATGGGATCTGATGATTTTTTTGTAATCATCTTGAATTGGAAAAAAAATGTTGGCTATTTTAGTTTTTTTAAGGCATCATCATAGTAAGAATGCAATATTGTGCTAGCCCATTKTCATCCACAAAGGTGTCATCCAMAAAGGTGTTGACGTCATGTCCCTCTTTAATATYGTGCATATATTACAAGTTCTCATATTTGAGAATATGCTTGAATATAGAAATGTTAACTCATATTTTTTCTATCGCCTATGYGTTTCARMAAACTTTGTGAGCCTAAAACACCCTTCAAATTGGAACATGATTTACATTTGGGCCACAAAAATACTATTAAAATAAAATAATATGACTGGTATTTGAATAAATATAAACAAATTCTCTTTGTACTTGAACATAGTTTGTCAAGGTCCATCTATATTCCATAGCTGAGAATTTTTCTCCCATAGTTAATGTTTATGGCCGCGAGTTCCCGGATTGGCATTATCAAACTCTTATGCCCTCTGTTCTATGATATACATCTTGCACCCAAAAAACTTTTGATCTACAATTCGACCCGGACTCCTTGAACCCGCAAGCTTCACTCTACCTATGATGAGTATGTCCTCGTCCGTCTGATCGCCCTGCCTTTCCATACTTAGTCAATTCTTCACCTCTTGGTGTCCTAGATTCACCGGTTCGCAGACTCCCAAGTTCATAAAAGTTTGAAAGCATTTATCACTCTCGTCCATCCCCGCCACCTTCGCACACTTCCCAATGCAAATTACTTACGCTTTTAATTGGTGATAATTCACCACACAAGTTTGAAAAGATTTGCATTAATAACCGAAAAGCTCGAGGACATCTCTGATTAAAATGCATTGAAGCAATATCTACAGGAGATTATATTATCATCCCCTGGTGTTCATTTTAAATACTATCAGGACACAATTACTATCACATGTTGCAATACAAAAAATTCTTCATCAAAGAATTAGCTTTTCTCACAGACACCCCAAATGCACTCCAATCGCCTGGTATCGAATTGGAAGAGGTCAATACTATGGAATCTGAACTTTTTTTTTGTGGATATTGAAATCGGAAAAATTGTTGCTTACTTTAGTTTTTTTAAGGAATTATTCCCCGCCTTTCCATACTTAGTCGATTCTTCACCTCCGGTTGTCACAAATTCACAGGTTCCCAAGCTTCCAAGTTCACAAAAATTTCAAATCATTTCCCGCACCCTTCCCAATGCACATTAATCATGCCTTTATTAGTGACAAATCACCACACATATTCAAAAATATTGGCATTAATAGGTGAAAAGGTCGAGGACATCTCTCATTAAAATGCATTAAACCAAGATTTATGAAAGATTATATTATCATCCTCCAGCGTTCATTTTAAATACTTATTCCCATTTCCCTCTATCATCAAAAACTTGGGCTTTAAGGTGCCTTCCTTGTAATGTTCCTGGTCATCCACATGTGAGATAACTTAGAGATTCCATTCAGGCCCAATTGAAAGACGAGGGAATGGTTTTATATGATGTCATCTTTGAGCGAAAAAAAATATGTTAGCCAACAGAAACTCAGACAAAAAAAATTCAAGTATCTTATGATTGGTATTCTCCCTATATTCAATCCTTTTGTTGGTTGAAAGGCCTACCTAAAGATTTGTATGTTGAACTTCTTTGTTTTTTTACTGGAAATTGGAAGGGACTTTCAAGACACCTACAAAGTTCTCCTTTGTTGAAGTATATAGCTTTTCCAACAACACAGATTTGGCAAGTGTATCAAATCCTGCAGACCACACCAGAGTTTATCTTTCGTCAGAGGAGTCACACATATCGTGGCTTACAAAATGGTCTAGAATATTCAGAAGTGACACCAAATATTACTCCATGTGTGAATATACTCAGAAGGAAATTATAAATTTGGATCCTCACAAATGTGAGAAACTGTATGGGTGGTTGAATCAACATCCTAAAATTACATAAGTTTCTATGTAAAAGTTTGTTGAGAAACTTCTGGGTGTAGTAACAGACTTGACAGAAAGTCAGCTTCTTTGTCAAAGTTTGTTCAACGACATCCGGATGTAGTAACAAACTCGACATACAATCAACTTTCTATCACTACTGCACATATGTTTTACTATTCCTATGCATATAATTGCATCTGGGTCGAAGAGCTTATCGCTCTTTGCAAGAATATTCTCCTGGTGGTTGAAGGTGGGTATATAATCAGGGAACGAGGCTCTCAAAATTTTATGATGCCTGCATCGACAAGTAACTGGTAAAAGTTAATGGGAAGGAATTATGGACTATGGAATTTGCAACACTTTTTGAAGATCACCTTTTACTACCACCTTCATGTAATGATTTTGTTTCATTTTTTATAAGAGGCCTTGATGTAGTAGATATTCCAGAGTTATTTCCACTGAATATCAATCTTCTTGTTGTTTCTCGTGCTATGAATAAGGAGAATGCATTTCTTCTATTGCAGTAGATCCGAAATTTGAAAAAAATGGAAGTTGCTCGATGCTTGAAGTATTGA